>PISX010014118.1:0-54141 GCA_004024625.1 Mellivora capensis | reverse complement strand
TAAAAAAAAAAAAAAAAAAAAAAAAAAAAAAAAAGAAGTTTCAAGATAAGAAAGGCCATACAGAAAAAGACCAGAAACAAAGAAACAAAGGAAACCCCCAAGGAAGTATCGAGAAAGCATAAAACAAAAAAGACAGGAATAAGACCAACCATATCACTTATGACAGTAAATATAAATGGTTTAAGTTCTTCTAATAAAAGATAAAGTTGTTCAGTTTGGGTTAAAACAAAATTTAACCACTTGCTACTTAAATGAGGGGCAAAACAAAAGAAAGAAAAGGAGGAAATGGGCAAGTATTTATCAAACATAGAAAGGAAACAAAAAGAAAGCAATTGGCAACATTTCAAAGTAGAATTAAAAATTATTATATGAGGGCGCCTGAGTGGCTCAGTGGGTTAAGCCTCTACCTTTGGCTCAGGTCATGATCTCAGGGTCCTGGGATGGAGTCCCGCATCGGGCTCTCTGCTCCACAGGGAGCCTGCTTCCTCCTCTCTCTCTCTCTGCCTGCCTCTCTGCCTACTTGTGATCTCTCTCTGTCAAATAAATAAATAAAATCTTGGGACACCTGGGTGGCTCAGTTGGTTAAGCGGCTGCCTTCGGCTCAGGTCATGATCCCAGCACCCTGGGATCGAGTCCCACATCGGGCTCCTTGCTCGGCAGGGAGCCTGCTTCTCCCTCTGCCTCTGCCTGTCACTCTGTCTGCCTGTTCTCGCTCTCTCTCTCTCCCTCTCTCTCTGACAAATAAATAAATTAAAAAAATTAAAAAAAAATAAATAAGATCTTTAAAAAAAATTATTATATGAGACAAAGAAGGTCATGTTATATTGGTAAAAAGCTCATTTTGCAATAAAACTATATGAGATGTGCTATTAATGGTAAAATATATGAAGCAAAAACTAGAAATATAAGGAAAGGGTGATAGAAATAACTTTGATGTTGACTTTAACAAGAAGACAAAAATAGAACACTATCATTAATAAGTTACATTTACATCTCTAAACATTGCTAAAAGCTAACTTAATTGACTACTTACAATGTTGCAGGCACTGTTCTAAATGTTTACACATACTATTATCTCATTAATCCCCATAACAACCCTTTGAGTTAGAAAATTATTATCTCTGTGTTACAGATGAGAAAACTGAAGTAGAAGAGGCACAGTCCTCCCCAAGATATAATACAACTGCCCTGGCATAGGAGGTCAAGCCTGGTTCTAACCTGAGGCAGGTATCCCCAGGGACTGCCCTTTCAACTATGATGTTAAATAATCTCAGAGAAAGAATGTGTGTCCTTCTAAAACAAAGTGGGGCATTGTCCACCTGAAGTAATCATAGGCCAGGCTACCAAGCAAATCTCAATAAAATCTGAATGGATACAAAGTACAGTCTAAATTAATCTGAACACAATATAGTACATGAAGACATCATGACACCAAAACATGACCAACCTAGAACGTGTGTGTGTGTACACAAGCACGTGTGTACACACACGCACACAACACCACATAGATCACTCATAGAAATGTGATACCAAAATTCTACATCAAATATTGCCGACTTATTTTTACCCACTTATTTAGGTTTTTTTTTTTTTAGTGAACATATAATGTATTATTTGTTTCGAGGGTACAGGTCTGTGAATCATCAGCCTTACACAATTCATAGTGCTCACCATAGCATACCCTCCCCAATGTCCATCACCCAGGTACTTTATCCTCCCCCAACCCCTATCAACCCTCAGTTTGTTTCCTGAGATTAAGAGTCTCTTATGCTTTGTCTCCCTCCCCAGTCCCATCTTATTTCATTTTTTCCCTCCCTTCCCCCTACAACCCCACACCCTGCCTCTCAAATTCCTCATATCAGAGAGATCATATGATAATTGTCTTTCTCTGAGTGAGTTATTTCTCTTAGCATAATACCCTCTTGTTCCATCCATGTCATTGCATATGGCAAGATTTCAGGGTTTTGATGGCTGCATAGTATTCCATTGTGTATGTATATATATATATATACATATGTATGTATATACGTATATACATATACATATATATATACATATGTATATATATATACATACACAATGGCTGCCTGTATATATATGTATATATATATATACATATATATATATATATGCCACTTCTTCTTTATCCATTCATCTGTTGATGGACATCTAGGCTCTCTCCATAGTTTGGCTATTGTCTATTTTACCCACTTATTAAAAGAATTATCATGACCAAGTATGATTTATCCCGAACTATAGGATGATGAGTATGAAGTTTCTTACCAATAATTCATAGGCAAAAGCTACACGGTCATTATGATAGATCACTTGTTCCTACTGAGCTGTCGCCTTATGAAGCTGGGAGTAGGACTGGAGATGTCAGGCAGTCCAGACCAGACAGAAGGGGTTGTTCTATCACATTAGTTACTTAAACAATCACTCAAACACTGACCATAATGCATAAATGAGCAGGAGGGTCATTTCTAGTTTCAGACTAGTTGCAAACCAGACTAGTTGCAAAACAACACAAGGTTTAAGAAACTTTCTAAGTGGTTCTGAAATTGCCCTAAGTCAAGGTCAGTCCCATACCTTGCACCGGATCTGAAGCCACATGTGGTAATTGTGGGCAGGGTAGCTGCAGGGGAAGTGTGTTTGTGTGTAGGTGGGGAAGGTAGCTACATGATCTTAGTTTAGTAGAGGTAATGCTCATGAGATTAGGTACTTAACACAGCTGAGAAATCCCAAGCGGATCCACTCCAAGATGTAATCCTTACACCTAAAGGAAGATGCCATGTCAAGATTGGGGGTCATGGGGGTGCTTGGGTGGCTCAGTGGGGTAAAGCCTCTGCCTTCGGCTCAGGTCATGATCTCAGGGTCCTGGGATCAAGCCCCGCATCGGGCTCTCTGCTCAGCAGGGAGCCTGCTTCCTCCTCTCTCTGTCTGCCTCTCTGCCTACTTGTGATCTCTGTCTGTCAAATAAATGGACAAAATCTTAAAAAAATAAAAAAAAAGAAGATTGGAGGTCATGTCTGAAGATATTTCTGTAAAGTCAAATGTTATTTTAAGGTAATCAATGAATCTTCTACAACTGGGGCTTCTGTTTCTGCAATGTGGTAAGTTTGACTTGCTAGTCCCTTGAAAAATGGGCTTGCTTCTCATGCAGCTAAAATGGGGACAGGATGCTTGAGATGATGAGGGAGATTTGTTTCTCTCAAATATCAGGGACCATGTCTCCAGGAAAGTCCTCACAAGGGACAAGGCGCAGGCTGTAAGGAGAGCAGATTAACACTCACGTTAACTGACTTCCCAAGTGACTGTCTTCAGTTTTTAAAAGCCATATATATTTTTCCCAATTAAAAACAATATATCCTTTGTGCATAGTTTTAAAAATCACAGCCACATTCAGAATTAGCATCTGGTAATATTTTGGCCTTTTCCCTTCAATAATTTATTTTTTTTGAGTACAGAGATGTATCTATTTTTCATATGTACACAATTATAAAAACAAAATAGAAGACATGATTCATGTCTTGCATCCTAGTTTATTTTTTATTTCATCACCTTGTATGTGGAAGGTGGAGATTTTATGGAAGAATGAACATTGACAGTGGGATTCAGAAAGCAAAGACTTTACTAGAAGGAAAGTTCCTGTTGACGAGGCAAGAGCCCACAGGTGGGGCAGACATTGCCTAGGAGAGAATGGGGGTGGAGAGGAGAGCACCTCTAGACAAGTAACTCAAGAAGCTTCTCTGAAGGGTAGAAGAGGACCAGGGTAGAGGGGATTCAGGCAGAAGGATACAATGGGAAGAACACAGGCTTGGAACCAGGGACCACAGTCGGGAGGTCAGTTCCACCACTTACAGACCATACGCCCTCGAGGGGATGTGATGAAATAGGGAGGGATTGCTCAGCACCACTATGGTAGAGCAGCTCTACCTTGACATCGTCCTGGAGGCGCACTACCAAATCTGGTGAAGAAACTGAGGCCCAGGCAAGTGAAGGTCACACTGTATAAAGGGGCAGAACTGGGATTTAATCTCAGCATCACCTAAAACCAAATAATACGGTTGTTTGTAAATAAAAAATTAAACCATTTGTTATCCTATAACCGGATAACTTGATTACTTCTTAGCATATAAAGACAGAGGACAGGCACTATCACTAAGATCCTTTGTTTTTAACCATGAGGCTCCCATGTCTCTCCCCAGGGGCTAGCATGTGCTCTGAGGGCTTTCTGTGGAGCCCCAGGGCCCGGCCTGTCCTGGGAGTACTGGGCTGGTCCCCACCAGTCTAGCACAACTGTGTATTGAATGTGATACACTCCCATACTTCCACACACGGACGCAGGCCTCTGCTTCAGTATCTCACACAATCTTGCTTCCCAACATCATTTTTTTCCCATTTGACGGAGCGGTCTGACCTAGAACGGCTATGCGTGACTTGAAATTTAAGCATTCCTCTTTCAACTCTCTGATAAAAATCTTTTTCCCTTTAATAATGCTCCCAGTGGCTCCTCGCCCATTCCTTTTCATTTCTGCTAGGTGCTTTCAAGTTCTGTTTTCCTTCCACCCCCTGTAAACTCCCCAAGGCTTAGCTTCAGAGACAGGCTCTCTCAAGACCCAATCAATTCCAACATTCAATTAAGCTAATTAAGTTCAGGTTACCATCAATATATTTCTTAATTATGGCTTAAACACAGGTAAAACCTAGAATGTTCATCAACAGCCCTTAGCTTCAGCGGAAAGCTAGCATCTACCATTAAAAATTCCCATGGGTCAAATCGAGGTTCTGACAATAGTTAGAAAGACCACATGTGTATTTGCATAAGATTTGCATATATCTACATAGGCTAGTCTCTTCACAGTAGATTTCCAATTAAAATGTTATTATTTCAGCCTTGAAGTTGTTGTTTCCTGATTCTCCTATTCGCTAGTACCATTAGCAACACCTGTTCAATTTGACATTGGTTTTTGCATGAGAGGACAACAGGACAGTGAAGAGAAAGGACAGCTGCCATGATCTCCAGCCAGCAGTGAAAGCCCCAAACATCAGTGTACACCTCTAAAATGGGTTGACCCTAGCAACTGGGAGGTTTTGCCTGGTGGATAGAAGACTCCAGGCAAGTCCTAGAATAGCTAAGTAGAAGACTCAATAGTTAGATGGTTGGGCTGGTCTCCACCTCTCCTTCCCTACTCCCCTGACCTTGATCCTGGATGAAGCATTTCCTTCCTCCCAATGGGTCTTTATACTCCAAAACATAGATACCAGAAGAGTCTTTCTGAAACACAAGGTCTGATCATTTCATTCTTCTGCTTGGATATTTCCCCTATGGTGGAAGTGTGAAAACTATAATCCTAGCATGATAATCAAACTCCTTCATGGCAGCCATCCTCTCCTGCTGTTCACCTGGACTCCACTTTGCACCCTTCAGGCCAGCCAAGGTGAACCTACCGGCAGGTCTTTGCAGGTACTGCTCCTCCTGGCCATTAGTATGTATTTTGCCCTGACATCCCACAAATGGCTAACCCCTACACTGTCTCCTCCTTTGAGGAGTCCTTCCTCATTGTTTCCTCCCACCACCATGTTCCAAACACTTCCATTTGTATTTTCATAATTCCTTACTATATTGGTCAAACTCAGGAGGGATTGTAGGATCTCTGTGGGATCCAAAGAGGACCACCCTTTCACCACTGGAAGGAAAAAAGAGATGGCTCAGCCATGGACCCCACTTCTATTTCCCTCCACTGCTCAATCATCTTGCCACTGCCATCTTGCTTAGGGCTATCAGGAATAACATCACACACATATACAAAAAAGCCTAGGACTCTAAGCCACCCCTCAATATCAGATTCTAATCACCAAACGGCTTTTTGGGCAATGAGGTAACCCCAACCTCTTCTGCTCTAGCATCTATTTCTGCTTTATTTTTCTCTACTGTATTGGTAACATTTATTGTCATCTGACATACTAACACATTTTTTTGCTATTTTTTATTAGTCTATCTCCCTTCTCCAGAATGTAAGCTCCATGGGGGTAGGGAACATCTATTATGTTCACGGAGTATCCCTTGTACCTGAAAAGTGAATGGCACATACTATGTGTACAATAAATATTCTATGAGTGGATCTTAATATTTACTGCACTATACCTAGTGTGATGGTTAGCTAGTTGAGGGCTGGGCCCAGGGCTTATTCTCTGTCAAATGGGTAAACAAATAAGAGTGTAATTAATTACAATCTCTCTTCCTTCTCACACATTCTCAGAAGGGCAGGACACCAGGGAGGAACTTCTGTTTGGCAGGTTGGGATAATGGATGTAGCAGAAGCTTTCAAATGGGTCATTAGGTCACAACACATATGAAAGGGTTTCGGGCTACCTGGAGGAAAGCCACATTGATCTTCACTAAATGTGACACATAAGAAGAAAGATCTTAAAAAGAAAAAAGACAACATGGTCAGATCTAAAGAATATAATGCTAAGTGAAATAAGCCAGTTAGAGAAAAACAAATACCATATGATCTCACTCGTATGTGGAATTTAAGAAACAACACAAACGAACAAAGGAAAAAAGGAGAGACAAACCAAGAAACAGACTCTTAACTATATAGGACAGATGGCTACCAGAGGGGCTGGGGTGGGGGTGGGAACAGGTGACACCGGTGGAGGGGAGTAGGAGCACACTTATCTTGATGAGCACTGAGTAATGTACAGAAGTGCTGAATCACTATATTGTACACCTGAAACTAATAGAACACTGGATATTAATTACACTGGAATTAAAATAAAAATAAATTAATAAAAAATAGAAAGGCCATCTGTATATCCCAAGAGTGAAGCTTCAGGCAAGACACAGAACTGATGCTTAATACGTGTTTAAAATGAAGGAAAAGGGGCGCCTGGGTGGCTCAGTGGGTTAAGCTTCTGCCTTCGGCTTGGGTCATGATCTCAGGGTCCTGGGATCAAGCCCAGCATTGGTCTCTCTGCTCTGCGGGGCGCCTGCTTTCCCCTCTCTCTCTCTCTGCCTGCCTCTCTGCTTACTTGTGATCTCCGTCTGCCAAATAAATAAAAATAAAAAATTAAATAAAATAAAATGAAGGAAAAGATGAAGGAGTGAATGAAATGAGCCACAACCAGTAGGTAGAAATCTAAGGATGGAGATTTTTGTCTTAATATGAAAAACTTTCTAAAATTCTTAATTGTCTAGAACTAGAATGAGCTGTCCCTAACCCCACGCCCCCTTTTTCCCCCCAAGGAGCAATAGGATCACCACTTTACCAAAAATGCTATAGCAGTGATGTCTATAGTGGGGATGGCATTAGACCAGATCAGTGGTTTCTAATCCGTGTCGTAAGGACTAGAAGATTCTGCTTCAAAGGCTGTCTCCTGGGATAGCCCAGAATGCAGGCCTCTGAGACCTCCAATGCCCGTTGTAACCACAACAGCTCTGTTTTAACTGTGCCATTCATTCCTTCACTCATTCATTATGCATGTGAATATTAAATACCTACTATGTACAAAATGCTGGACAGATTCTCTGCAACACTGCTTTTGAAGAACAGTTTTCAACTTAAAACAATTTCAATGGATCCTGGAAGGCTAAGAGTCTGTTTCTTCCACAAGCTAGTAAAAGTCATTACACAGTGCATTACTCTGGAGTGTCCCCAAGGTCCCATGCCTGGGCCTGTGGCAGTTTCTCTGTCAAAGGAGGGAGTGTGAATGTACTACTGTCAAAGGAAGAGCCCGCTGTGGGAAGGAGGAGAGACTTGCCTTCGTCTAGTCCCTCTGAGCAAAGCACTTTTTGAATGATTTGTTTATTCTAATCTTTATTACAACCCCGAGGAGGATATTTTACAAATGATGGAACAGAGGGTCCCAGACGTTAAATGATTTCTTCAAGATCATAAACATAATAACTTGGATTTGAACCCAAGTGTCTGCTGCCACTGCCCTTCTCTTCCCACCACACTTGGGAACAGTCAGATGTTTGCGAGCTGGTGGCCTGGTTGCTTCTCAGTCTCTAGCACGCAGACTACCCTTAGAAGCATGTGAAGGTGGTGGGCAGCACTACGAGAGAAGACTGATGCATTGGGATATCTAGAGAAGGTTTGATGAGGATGGCCATGGTGCCAGAGGCCAAGAATTCAGACAATAACATCCTGAACACTGCCTTTTATGTGAATTCTTCATATGCGATAGTTACACTCTGGCCTTGGATACATCTCCAAAGACAGGAAAAGATGAAAGAAAAGCCAACGACTTAGCCAGTCATTGTAAAATGTAATGGCACATACATTTTTCTCTACTTTTTGTTTTTCTTTTTTCTTAAACTCAGAGGAATAAATATCCTGGAAGTGGGTTTCGGGGTGAATGAGCCTCAGAAGAGGATTATCAGGACGCTGGGTTTTGATTACCTTCTCATCAAAACAGAAAGAAGTCTGCAGGAGCATCTGTGGCTGCAGAGCACCCTTGGCAGGGTTGGAGGTGGGCTGAGAGGGTTTGGGGAGGGGTGAAGTGAGGTAGTATCGAAGAGCAACCAACGCTATAACTTGAATGCTGAAATTCAGAACTCGAAGCTTGGCATTTTCTAAATATACTGTTATTTAATCCTCACCCATTCATTTGTTCTTTTAACACTTACTGAGTGCCCACCTTACGCTCTGTCCTCCTGGAGACATAAGAATGAACAAGGCTGAGATTGTCCCTGCCCTCATGGAGCTTACCTTGTAGTTGAGGGTCAGTAAACAAATAAGCAACTAAATGAATTACTACAATGTTTGACAAAGATAAGTATTATAAAGATTATTAAAGCAGTATTCAATATGGAGCCTCGTGGGGGTACCAGTTGAGGAAGGTCACTGAGAAAGTGACATGTGTGCAGAGACAGTGAGGGAGAGCCATGCAAATACCCAGAGGGAAAGTGAGGAGAAAGAGAAAAGATCTTCACACCTAAGGATGTATGTCTGAGGAAGATTAGAGAAGTCGGAGGCTCAGGGTGAACACAGGAAAAGCTATAGGTGGAGGCCAGATCACGTGGGCTATCTTGGGCTCTTATAGCCTGTTGGGCTCTCTTCTAAGTGTAATATGGAGGCCATTGAGCAAGGGAGTGATGTGATCAGACTTGTCTTGAAAACATCACTCTGAGTGCTGTGTTGAGAATGGGCTGTGGATGGGCAGGATGAATTGAAACCCAGGGGCCTAGTGCAGTGGTCTCTTGAGGTGTGTGTGTGGCGGGATGGAGTAAGTGCAGTGGGAAGAACCAGGATACATTTTGAAAGGGGAGTCAGCAGGATTTACTGTCGGATGCACATGTGGTATGAAGGAAAGGGAAGCACAGGGAGTGACTATGGAGAATAAGTCCTGAGCTGGGGCTGGTCTAGCTGGTCTAGGAATCACCCCCACAGGTCAGGATCCACAGCTGTGGGACCAGACGAGGTCCCCTAGAGAGGATGTGTAACTAGAGAAAAGTCTGGAGGGTTGTCTCACGAGGATCTGAGGGGGTGAATGACATTTGATCTCACATCAGCAGAACGCTCCTTTTCAGCCACTAAAATTGTTTCTCCAGAAGCACATCGTACCTCAGAACACCTGCCATGTTCACAAATCTGCTCCTACCCCATGGGATGAAGGACCACTCAGTGGCAACAAGCATGGTGTACACAGCTTTTTATTTCTAGCTTCTAGCCCTGCCAATAAAAGTAGTTACTGAGCATATAAAAAGTTTATTATCAACATCTATAAAATGTGATTATTGTACCTCTAATAGAAGGGTCTCAATGGGGATGTATTCAACAGATGCCTGGACCTA
This sequence comes from Mellivora capensis, assembly GCA_004024625.1. Taxonomy (NCBI): domain Eukaryota; kingdom Metazoa; phylum Chordata; class Mammalia; order Carnivora; family Mustelidae; genus Mellivora; species Mellivora capensis. Next base: position 44,336 of record PISX010014118.1, on the reverse strand, counting down.
TGAGGGACAGTAGATGATACAGGATAGGGAGGGTATGAAGCTAATAATCAGCACCTAGAATAAAGTCTCTCATACAGAAGATGCTCGATAAATTCACTTGTGCCAACTGAATGAAGGCTGCTGTAGAGATTCTGACCTCTGCTGATATTTGACGGTAGCTCCACTGGCAGAAACCCAGGCATCTTAAAAAGTATCCACTGAAATCACTCAAGTTCTCTCCCAGAAGTTAAAAAAAAAGCTATCAAGGGCCTTGTCCAAGCCAAAGGAAGAAGTTGATAAGAGTGCAAAAGACAGGAATGCCTGGGTGGCTCAGTTGGTTAAGAGGCTGCCTTCGGCTCAGGTCATGATCCCAGCGTCGGATCAAGTCCCGCATCAGGCTCCTTGCTCGGCAGGGAGCCTGCTTCTCCCTCTGCCTCTGCCTGCCACTCTGCCTGTGCTTGCTCTCTCTCTCTGACAAATAAATAAAAAATCTTTAAAAAAAATTTTAAAAAAAGAGTGCAAAAGACACGAGAAACTTGGAAGTAAAGCAACTCTACGACATTGAACTTTGAAATCATTGAAGAAGAAAAACACAGATGGGAATTACTAGACAAGGAAAAACTCACTTCCAAAAGTGCTGGTAAAAAATATTAGGTTTGATTTTTAATACGGCCAAAGAGGATTAACCATCACGAATGAAACTCCGACCATCCTGTTGCAAGGAGTCCCAAGTTACTTGTGGATAACTAAATGACACAGGCATCAGAGGAGTTTGGAAGACAGTAGAGATACATGAGGCATAAAGAGTAAGTGATGATGATGATGGCGGCTAATGATTCAATAGGACTTCCTGTGTGCCAGGCACTGTTATAAGCACTTTACATGTAACAACTCATTTAATCCTTATAATAACTCTATGAGTTAGGCATTATTATTATCTCTATTTTGTAGATGATGAATCTGATCAAAAGAAAAAAATTAAGCATATTGTCAATGGTCATAGAACTGGAAAGCCAGAGCAAGTGGAAAATATGACATGGATGTAGGTGGGAGTTATCCATTCACCTATCTACCACTTACTTGGACTTGGGATTTATAGAAATGTATAAGATCTGATAAAAATCCCTACTCAAGATAGAAGCATTTAAAAATTATTACAATTTGGCCAATATGGAGTCACAGGTGTTCATACAGGAAAAGACCTTTGAAGTTCTCTGTTCCAAAGTTCTTATTTTACCAATGGGGAAACTGCACCCCAGACAGGGGGATGGGACTTACCTAGGGACCACAGCTAATGACTGACAGAATAAGATCAAGAATCTAGGTCTATTAACTCTTAATCGTGATCCTTTTCAATTCTAAGCAGAACACATGAAACCTATTGCATTAGTAGGGAATTCAACCTGGATTGCTTCATTGCAAGTGTCCAGATCTATCACTGGCCCATCTGTTCCAGTCTGGCTCATAAGTATTGCACCTGGAAACATTTTTTTTTTTTTTTAAGAATCTAAGGGAGTCTTAGGAATTATTTATTTCCCTATAGTTGGGGGAAATCAGAGGGGGAGACGAACCATGAGAGACTGTGGACTCTGAGAAGCAAACTGAGGGTTTTGGAGAAGAGGGGGGAGGGGGGTTGGGTGAGCCTGGTGGTGGGTATTAAGGAGGGCACGGATTGCATGGAGCACTGGGTGTGGTGCTTAAACAATGAATTTTGGAACACTGAAAAGAAGTAAAATAAAACAAAAATAAAATATTTGGAAATTATGACTCAACATGTTTAGGTTTCCTGGTAAGTTAAATAATTTTTTTTAAGATTTTATTTATTTATTTATTTATTTATTTATTTTTAGAGAGGGTGAGTGAGAGAGCACAAGTCGGGGGAGAGGCAGAGGGAGAAGCAAATCTCTGCTGAGCTGGGACTCTGGGACCATGACCTGAGCCAAAGGCAGACTCTTAACCCACTGAGCCACCAGGTGTCCAGGTTAAAGAATTTCTATTATGATCGTGGATTCAACACCCCACCTGACTTAGCAGCTGAAAAGGCAACTGTATGCACTGATGAACTCTGTGCCACTTTTCTTAGACCAGCTATTGCAAAGTAAGACACCCATATGCTGTATTGGTCTCAGGCTGCTCAGTGATTTCTGAACACTGCTCAGCTGTGTTATGTGGACAGGTAATAATGAATATCCAGATTTAACAGAAGAAAGCCATGATCCTTGATGTTATTCGCTCACACACATCTCCACCTCCTAGATGTTGGCCACAACCCCTGCCAGGACAGATGCTTCTCACAGGCTGGCAGTGGTATCTGACCCAGCCAGGAATCTGGAATATGTAGGATTGACTGACAGAATTCATTTCAAGCTCACTCTCTTTGCTTCCAGCAACTCCTTCGAATCGGGCTCCCTGAAGTAAGAAGTCAGGGAGACAATGGCCAAAAGGCATCTTAGATGTGCTGAGACACCTGATTAAGAAGAAACTGAAGTCGGGGAAACTGTTCACTCCACTAACCTGAGGGGCACTTAGTCACATGGGCAACTCTTAAGGGAAATCCCATGCCCTGACATTCAAGAGCTGTGTTTCCAAGTGCAGAATGCAGACTTGTCATTGGTCACAATCCTGTGCCCGGAGCATCTAGCCTCCCCTCTTGCTAACAACCTATTTTCCATCAGGCACTTCTGCAGGGGTTTGTCACTCGAGCCCTGAAGGAGAAAATGATGGCCTGTAAAGGCAAAAGCATGAGGACAAAGCTTCCCTAAGTGGCCGAGATGTCTGTTCTTTCAGCTGGGAGCTCCAAAACTCAGACCTATTTCCTGGCATGGACTCCAAATTATGTCTTCATCGGTCTATCCGCTTTCTTATTTCTCATCTCCTGCGTCTTGACCCCTCACATTTACTTACTATTAACAGTTCATATTTGCCACTCAGACTAAGCGTTTGGAACCATTCCTTTGCTTGGGCTCTGCTTTCCTCTCCAATTCTAGTTATTACTGCTAGTATTCATGCTGTTTTCAACATACATCACATATTGAGGATATACCATGTGCCAGGCACCTTAACAGGCACTTTAAATTCATGGTCCTCATCTTTTCAACAACCCTGCAAGATAATTTTTATTATACTCATTGTACAAATGAGAAAACTGAGAGCTATTTGGGTAATTTATTTAAGTCTTCAGAGCTAGAAAGTGGTAGACCAGGAGGACATGAACCCATGTCTACTTTGCTCCAAAAATCTGAGAATTTTGCATGATGCTATAGAATTCACATCCATCCTTTGCATCATTCTGCCCAATTGTGTTGGAGAAACTAGCCAATAGTTGGAGAAACCAGTAGGTTTTTTCAACCTAACTGGTATAACTTCATCATCTGGAAACCTTTTATCTGCTCTGGCAGAGGTCTGTCTTGGTATTAGATATGGAATACATTCCCTAAAACTGACTTAGACATTAAAGTGAAAAAAATAAGGGGGTGGGTTTGGTAGATGGATTTCAGCGTGATTTCCAAAATTTGTTTCACCAATATGAATACCAGGATCATATACTGGTATGGATGAAGATAAAACCTACTATGAAACAAAGGTCTCTAGTTAGCCTGCCGGTGCTGCTAACTTCCCCTCAACTATAAATAATACCAGTAATATATTTAGGTCACCTCTTGCATTTATATTTGGGTCTTCAGATTTTTTTCATATCCCTAACTTCAGAAACGCCTATTACTGTCCTCATATTATTATTATCCCACTTACTACTGTCAGATGAAGAAAACCAATCAAAGAGAGGTTAAGAGACTTCCTTAAGGACATAGCTATCTTCCAATGTAGGGTAGGGATAACTAGATCTTGGTCCATCAGATGCCTGGATTTGTGTTTTTATGAAAGATAGCATAGAAAATGTGTGTTGAAGCAAACTAGCATTTGAATACCTACTTAACATAGAATATTATGTCATGCACTTTCTTTTCATGCATTGTGTTCATACAGGGCATTGACAGAATTAGCATGAAGTAGTACAGTTTTTTTCTCCATTTTCTAGGTTAGAAACCGAGGTTTCGAGAGTTTACATAACTTGACCAATGTCATAGGAGTCATGCAGAGTCAGGGTGGCATGAGGCTGTGTCTGGCTCCAAACGCATTCCCTTAAGGCTTCCTCATAATGTGCATTCATTCTCCATTGTATCAAATTATCAGTTAAGGAATTGCTCACAGTGTTTAGAACACAAGGACACATCTCAAGTGCTCCCCACTTGTTGCTAGATAACGTCTGTTTGGCGCAATCTGGTAAACATCATCATGGTTGTCTTGCCAGTAGGAACTGGTAATCAGGATGGCAGTGAGGCAGGCACTTGTTGTCAGAAGACTGGGCCTGGTTTTTAAAAGCCACAGAAGCATCTTTAGATGATTAGAATCCAAGGGTCCAACAGCTTTGCAACAACACCATAAATATTCTGTGCTGGATGGACAGGCACCAAATGGGGACATTCCCTACTGTTGTGTGATGAGAAAGCTGGCACTTCTGAGGACTTCCAAAACAAATAAATACTCCATATGCCAGAAGGAAAAGCATGGGAAAGGCCTGTTCCAATTGGAGATGTGAATGTCTTTCCATGGGAAGCTGAGATGTGACTGGTAGTCCTGGGTGAGAGCAAGTCAGGCGGCTGACTTCAGGCATGACTGCCCTGGTCTTTGGGTACTTTGTGGGGTGACCAGCTGAGCAACAAAAGAGGAATGCTGCAGCTGCAAACCAAGACCTAAGTACTTATTACTGCTGGCTCAGACACTGGTGGTGGGAATGGGGCAGTGGGAGACACATAAGGTGTTGGGGAACTGATTCAGCAGCACTTGTCCCTTGGCAATGACCAAGCAGAGGGAAACTCTATACCCCACAATACCTGGATTGTAAGCATGGATTTAACTCAAACACACTTGCGTTCATGGCCCTGCATCCCCAAGTTCCAGGTTACTGGGTAAGTTATCTACCCCCTCTGAGCGCATTTTTCTCACCTATCAAATAAAGCTAATATCTACTTTTACCTCAGGTGATGGTTGTGGTGGTTAAATAATCTATGTCTCAGTGCTTAGCCCAATACCACATCCTCTACAATGACCTATTATATACGTAATATAGCATATAGAATGTATTATATATCATGTTATTATGTGCTATATATAATATAAACTGGATTTTATTTTTTTATTTTTTTTAAAGATTTATTTGTTCATTTGAGAGAGAAAGAGAAAACACATAGAGGGAGCAGGAGACGGAGAAGCAGACTCCCAGCGGAGCAGGGAGCCTATGCAGGGCTCGATCCCAGGACCCTGGGATCATGACCTGAGCTGAAGGCAGACACTCAACCGACTGAGCCACCCAGGTGCCCCTATAAACTATATATAATAGCACGTTATTGTTATTATCATCTCCTGCCAGGAACCAAACACTTTCTTAGGAAAAGAAGAGATGCAAGAAGTCCAGTATTTTCCCTTGAGGTAGTAAACATCTCTTTTTGGAACTTGATCAAATGGTTATTCTCTATTTAAATGCTTCCAGTGATGAGGAGTTCATCAGCCTATGTGGCAGACTATTTCATTCCATTTATTAAACAGCCAATAATCTATTAAACAGAAATAATTCACTAAATTGAGCCGATCTGCTTCTCTATGGTTTCAACCCTGGCCCCACTTCTCCCTAGTATCACAGAATAAAAGAATGCTAATACTAATTGAACTCTTACTCCATGCCTAGCGTCGGTCTAAAAAGTCAATTCATATTCACCCAGTGAATTCTGACAGTAATCCCCTGAATTAGGCAATAGTATTTAAAGATTGGCAGATTGAGGATGCAGTCACCTTTCATGTGCTTGGCTTGAAATGCTTAGAATTAGATCTTGTCTCATTCATTGAACTGAAATTTACTGAACACTTTCAATGTCTAAGAGTGCTGATCTTGTTTTTAGGAATATGGAAGGGAATGCAACAATACTGTACCACTCAGGGAACTCAGAAAGGAAATTGAAAAGGCAAGTTACAAACTGAAAGAAAATATTTATAAAAAGATAATTTAAAAAAGAACTTGCATCTGGAATAAAGACATTCTTACAACTCAAAAGTAAGAAAATCTCCTACAAAATAGGTATTCCATCAAAGAAAAGAAAAAGATGACAAATACATGAAAAAAATGCTGAAAATCATTATTAAGGAGTTGCAAGTTAAAAAGCATGGTAAGATACCACTCTCACCCACTCGAATGGCCAAAACGAAACAGATAACCATACCACTTGTTGGTAAGAAGAGAGCAACAACTGGGACTCTTGTACATGGCTGGTAGGAGTATGAAATAGTACAACCACTTTGAAAAAGAATTGGGCAATTTCCTTCAATGCTAAACGTACATCTATCATACAACCCAGCAACCCCACTTCTAGGTATTTTACCCAAAGAAAATGAAGACACATGTCTACACAAAGACTTATCTACAGATGGTCATAGCAACTTTGTTGGAGACTGCCAAACAATGGAGACTGCCCAATTGTCCAAGAGGTGAATAGATATACTAACTTTGGTACATTTATATGGTGGAATACTAATCAGTAATAAAAAGGAACAAATTACTAGTACTTTTGACAGCATGAATTTCAAACTAACTATGGTGAGAGTAAGAATCCAAAGGTTCTGTAAGACTCCACTTATATAAAATTCTAGGGAATGTAATATTACTAGGGTGTCAGAAAAAAATCTGTGGTTGCCTGGGAATGGGAGTTGTGTGGGGGGTGGGGGGACATAGTGAGGTAGGTCAGCTTATGAAGGTGCATAAGAAAAGCTTGGGGTTTGATGAAAATGTTTATGATCTTAATTATAGTGATGATTCCACAGGTATATTCACATGTCAAATCTCATGTAAATATGTATATCTATTATACATCAATTATGCCTCAATAAAACTGTTTTTAAAAATCTTGGTAGAAGTATGTGACCAGACACCAGGATGGCCCTGTGGTCCAGTCCAGTTATCTGAGCCATAATTCTAAGGTGCTCTAACTTGGAGGGTGTAGAAGCCTGTATATTCCACAGTGCTGGCAATGAATGTCATAGGGAACTGCAGGACACTGAAGACAGGGGCCGTCACCCACTGCTGATTCCCGGTCTCAGACATGGAGTTTCCGGCGAAGCACATGAGGCCACTCCCTCTGCTGAGTGCGCCACAGAGTGAGGGATTTAAGGAAGTCTCGCAGTGGAGCACACGGCTGCTTGAGTCTTAGGGATGGTCTAAGCTACCATCCCTTCTCACTTGGACCAGGGGTCTTCCTGAAACGTCTTTAGCTCTTCTCCATTTTCTTTTTTAAGATTTTACCTATTCATTTGCCAGAGAGAGACAGAACATGAGAGGGCATGAGAACATAAGCAGGCAGAGTGGCAGGGAGAGGGAGAAGCAGGCTTCCCATAGAGCAAGGCACCCAAGGTGGGGCTCGATCCCTGAACCCTGAGATCATGACCTGAGCTGAAGGCAGATGCTTAACCCACTGAGCCACCCAGGCATCCCATCTTCTCCATTCTTTACACTGTGCCACAGTAACCTTTTAAAAATACATATCAAGTTTTCATAATTAGATATCCTACTGCTAGCTACTGCAACAAAGTTCAACATTTCAGTGCCTTAACTCCATGGAAGTTTAGTTCTCATTTTTAAAGAAATCCTATCCACGTGGAGTTGTGTGCCACATGGGGAGTTGGGGGCCCAGGCTGCTTCTACTCTGTGGCTCTGCCATCACTGAGGGGCTCAGGGTCGTCTCCTTCTAGGGAGTGGAAACGTAAAAAGAGCCCAGACAAGACATGCCTGCCTCTTTGAGACTCCAGCACAGGAGACTCCACACATTCCTTCCACTCACATTCCCTGACGAGAAGTAATCATGTGCCCACATATTGAAAGCAAGGAGGTGGGCCAAAAATGGCAGCCCCTGTTCAGAAGGCCGCCCCAGGGACAAGCCCACATTATGGATGCAAGGAGGACCACATGTTTTTAGTGAATAACGAGCTAACACCCACGCCCTATTTTGCATAAGGTCCATGGGATCAAATTCAAAAGTGTGAACTCCTTTATGACTTCTAATAGTTTTTGCACAGCCTACTGGGCCTTTCCCAGACTCATGTCACACCACTCCCCTTGGTGCCAGTGCTTCTGGTGATACTGGTCTCCAAGCGCCTCAAAAGTGTTGTGCTCTTCAAGGTTTTCAGGGAGGGACTGGCTCTCCCTTCCCGCCTCCTCTCCTCAGTCCCCATCTTCCCGTGCTTCCTCGGCATTCCCTTTCACTTCTAGCTCCTCCTCGTAGCCCACGCTAGCCTACTTCCTCCTGATCTCAGTATGAGGCAGCTTCCCTCTCCTGGTCGCTCCCCACCATGCTCTCAGGAAGTCTTGGCACATTTGCCATCCCTTTTTCGGTTTCTAAAAGTACCTGCTCGAGTCAGATGGTATGGATCAAGGATAGGTCTGCTACCAACAGGCCAGTGGAACTGGCCAGTTATTTAAATTTTCTCTTCCATCATTTGTAAAATTTGGATAATTATAACGCCCTCTTTGGTCTCCATTACAGTGTAGATAAAATGAGACTCTGCACGTAAAATACTCGGTAGAGCATGAAGTATATAATGAACCATCACCGGTAGCTGTCACCATTCCCACTCCTCCTCACAGGTAGGACTGAGCCGCACGACCATCTGTATTGGCATCTTAGCACGATGGCTGGCCACTGTGGGCGTCTGAGTAAACTGAGTGTGAAGTCAGCTAACGTTCTCCTTTACCTTGCATATGCTGGGCTCTCTTCAGGAAACACTCTGTGTCCTTTGTCCCTCTTTTTGCACCGGTCCCTGTTCTTCCATAAATGAGACAGAATCGTGGTCCAGGAGAGGGGTCCAGCAAACAGCCCTCCGCAAGACTGTGGGTTCTGGCTTGGCTTGTTGGAATTTACTTCTCTCCGTACCTCAGTTTCCCTGAGTATAAAACGGAGATCATGGGGCGGGCCTTCCAGAGTTCTTATGAGGGGACCACGATGCCTGGCCCGGAGGAAGCACCCGTACACATGACAGCTGTTATTTAAAAACAGTTGGGTTTGTCTTCCTCTCTGATTTCATCCTATTTTACTTTTCCTTCCCTTCTTCTATGTCCATCTGTTTTATTTCTTAAATTCTATGTGAGAGACACCGAGCTATAGGAAACAAAATGAGGTGGCTGGGGGGATGGGGTAACTGGGTAACGGGCATTAGGAGGACAGTTGATGTAATGAAGACTGGGTATTATATAAGACTCATGAATCACTGACCTCTAACCCTAAAACTAGTAATATATGTTAATTAATAGATTTTAAATAAAATTAAAAAATAAAACAATTCATTGTGAGGGTTTCTTTTCACCACAGAAAATGAGCATAGGAGTCATTTAACACACAGTGCCCTTCCTTCTTTCCCTCTGGGGCGGGGGAGGGTGGGATTTTAAAGCCACGATTGCTACGCACTCTCTGGGTTGAGTCCCTTTGAAAGGAGGTAGCTGGAAATGGACAAAGGTTCTGGGGCTACAAGGGTTTGAAGTCCTGTAATAGCACACGCCAACAGTCGCCATCTCTGTCCCCCTCTGGCCTCTCCCAGGCTTTGCCTTCCTTTCTCATGGGTGTGGCACTGCAGAGGCATGGGGGCACTAATGGAGGAATTACCACGTCTACTCCAAAAGAAGGCATTTACCTAATTGCAAAGGAACACATCCCAGCTGCAGACAATAAATGGTGTGTGATGCTTCCATGAAGTGAGACGGATGGTGCTTTCTGTTGCTAACCGGCCTGTAACCAGGGTCATTAATCACACACGGCACACCCATTGCCAGTAATGGACTTCACCCCAGAAAACTCCAACTCACAGTGCCAATGGGTTAAAGGGAAGGCCTCGCCTGTTATGGAAATACAGGTCTCCCATCGGGATTAACCCTGGGCATTTGCCACCCCTCAGTCCTGAAAGGCCCTTTTAATTGATTTTCCCTCTTATTCTCTCCGACCTGGCGAAGAGCTTACCTGCCAGCCTCTGCCTGGACTCAGAACTGTATGAATTGCTAAGAAGCCTCTAGTTCACAAGAAATTTCCCCTCTCTCCTGTCCTTGACAGGAAAAGTAACTAAACCTCAATATCAGATCCTTGTTGGGTTTTTTTTTTTTTTTTCTCTACCCCACATCCCTGCAGGAAGATCTAGGTGAGAAAACCACATCATCAGCTACAATTTACAGGGGACTCACTCGGGGACAGGCAGGGTACTTTACACCCATTTTCTTACCACTATTATCCTAATAGCCGTTCTAGGAGGTATTTGGCTGTCCATTTCCCTTGGTAAAGGGACTGGCGCACAGAGAGGTTAAGTAAGTCACTTGCCTAAGTTGATAGAGTGAAAAGCAAAGCTGGTGTCCAAACAGGCATGGCAGGCTGCAAAGCCAGCGCTCCTCCTGAGACGCACACCCTGGTCGTGCCCTGATCGTTATCTCGTTTTTCTTGGGCTGGCATCTGAAGGTTCCTGAAAGCCACAACCGATTCCCTGTTTTTCCTCTTGACCAGCATTAGAAAAGCAGAATCACACCAGGGATGCTCGAGATAATCATGAAAAGTAGACTTTCATTTTAAAAGGCAGTTAAGTTCCACTGCATTGACACTCACCAGCCAGCTCCAGAAAATACTGCTTAACTTAATAAATAGGCTCTGGTCCAACTCCGGCACTTTGAAATGCTCAGGGTGAAGAGGGTTAGACATGGTTTCGTCTATTTCCTTTTCATGAGAGAACCATGAGATTAGGTCATTTGTAATAAATTCCTCAGCCGGGCAGAGTTTCTGCAGAGGCACTACTTACTTAATTGGATTAAGAAGGAAGAAGCCATCTGACATTCTTTTTGGTGGGCCGTATATTCTCATAAGCCCTGAGTGGTTCTGAACCAGAGGTGGGAGAATTGCCTTGTAAGGTCATCCCAGGACTGTAATCATATAGCTAAGGCAACGGGACTGATTTCTTTTGTGCTGGGAGGTCATTTGCAATGGGAAGGTTTTGCTGTTGTGGTCACCGCTCTCCTGTTTCGGTTGTATGAGGCCGCCTAGGGTTGGAGAGACAAGGGCCAGTTCTGGGGCCTGACCTTGGAGGTCCTCCATGAGCCGACCCCAGCTCATCACTCCACTAGAGGTACTGACATTGTAAATTCACGAGGTAAGTGGTTTGTTGTGGAGGATGGTCCTATGTGTTGTAGGACATCAACTAGACGTCAGTAACACCATCTCAGTTGTCACAAACCAGAAGTCTCTCCAGACGTTGCCAGAATCACCTCCGGTTGAGAACCACCCTGCCCTAGCATGTTGGAGCTTGTATTCCTCAGTGGGCTATTCCCAGAGGCTCTTACTGTGCCTGACACACCGTCAGCCCCCCATAACGATTTGTCACCGACTGAATACAGCATAAAACCCAGTCTTCTAATACATTAGGCTCCCTTCACTCAACTCTTCCTCACCCACAGCCAGTGTTTTTCTTTCCTAGCTCTATGTCTTGACTCTTCCACCTAAAATGTTTTCCCTTTTCCATCTTGATGTATGCAAAGTCTGTCTTTCACTCAAGATCCAGTTCACCATCCTAACCAAAGACATCACTGTTCACCCGCACGGAACATGCCTTACCGTTTCATGGCCTCCCGTTGCCCAGATAGCTCTGTTTCTTTTATGACACTCAGCAATTTCTGGGAGTGAAAATATAGCCTCATGGTTAAGAGATCAGGCACTGAATTGAAACCACAGTTCCATCATTGACCAGCAGTGAAACTGTGGAAAGTGACTTATCCTCTCTGAGACTATTCTCCACCAAAAAATGCAAGTAACAACAATACTACCTCAAAGGGCCTTTGCAGAGATTAAATGAAGGAACTTATTCGATGGGCACAGCCAAGGGCCTGGCCCATAGGACTAAGTCACTGCCATTATTCTCCCTGCGAGCATGAGCGTTCCTTAATGATGGAGACTAGCTCTTACGCCTCTTGACATCCCAGGCATTTAGGTCAATGCCTGACAACCAGGGGTGTTCAGTAACTCTGCTGCGTGCACAAATGAAGTTGGTGCTTCAGGCTGGGGGATTCTCCAGGAGAGAATCCTGGACTCTCACCGGACAAGAGAAGAGTAAACCTAGATCGAGTTCCTCACTTCACAGAGGGAGAAAATTGGAGGGCAGGGGGCTAACAAATTGCTTGTCCACATGCATGAGGTAACAGGGAACTGAAAGTCACGTGCCAGGTGGGCTGCCTCATCTACCCACAGACCCCTGTCCTGGGGAGGAAGTCCAGCAGAGCCCCCCTCTCTCCCGTTGGCAAAGTGGTGACAGGAGAAACTTGCTGCAGTATGTGGGAAAGCTAATTAGAGCTAATTTATTATCTCTGCTCAGAACTAGGATGCGGGGTGGAAACTGCTGGAGGTCTGCGCTGCAAAGAGAAATGTTTTTGATTATATTTACACATCTGATTTGAGAAGTACATGGAAACCTAATCATAACTATAATAACGCGCTCATTAGCTCTCGGTGTACTTATCTCGGCTGCATGATAAGTTCTCTGAGGTGCAGCCTGGGCTTCGTCTTTTTCACGAAGTTTCCGCAGACAGTGTTCTGTGCCATTTAAACCTTCTCTGACGGACTCCACGGTGCTCTGGAGTCAGGCAGACTGGATGACTCTGGGAAAGGTCCTTCTCCTCTCTGAGCCTTTTATCTCCTCTGTACAATGAGGCAACAGTATCTCCCTTGTAGGTTTGAGACAAGGATGAAATGTAATACTGTATGCAAATGGAACTTCCAACGCCAGCTGCATCCAGGAGGTGCTTCGTAAATGTGATCCTCCTCAGTCAACGTGCGCATCTAGGTGTTTGGCACAGAAATCTGGCCCTGCCTGTGAGGGCTGACGCATCTTCAGCCTCAATCCAGGCTCTGCACCCAGGGCTGAAAAGGGTTCTGAGTCCAGTGAAATGGGAGAACAGTTGCAGCACAGCTGTGGGACCATCGTGTAGGAGGAAGGTGCAGAAAGTACTGTATGGTGAGATGGAAAGACCACGGGCTTAGGCATTACATGTGTGTTTGAATCTTACTTCTGGCACTCTCCCACTGTAGGACCTTGGGGAATTCACTTCAGCTCTCTGAGCTCAGTTTTCTCATCTGTCATATGGGCAAGAGTCCCTACCTAACACAGCTATTGTGAAAATGAATTTATAGCATGCATATGGAAGGCACAGAACATAGTTAAGAGCAAGATCATGGAGCAGGAGGCAGAGGCTGGTCCAAGACCATTACACAACGACCATGTACTCCGTAAATGAGCTAAGTGAATAAATGGATGGAGTTCCCTATAATCTGGGATTTCTGGGGAAAGGAAAAAGAACACCAGATTAGGAGACAGAACCGTACTGGTTCATACCCTATCTTTCCCCATCACGCAAATCCCCATCCTCAGTCTCAATGGTCTCATCTGCAAAAAAAGTGATCCTCGTGAAGATGAGAGTGGATACCAGCGGGCAGGAGGTACAAAATGTAAAGCAGGATCTCATGGTGTAGAAACACATCGAGCACAGCACCTGCAGATGTTAAACCACTCAATAAATGTCTGGCAACACCAGGAACGACTTAAAAAGCACCCATTATGTGCCATTCACGGGGATCCCATCGTGGACCCGGAAACAACTCCTGTGTCTGTGAAGGAGCAGCAGCAAAACATCCCCTCTGTGTCGTCATCCCCGACGGAGGGACAGGAAACCTGGGGGTCCGTGGTTGGGATCCAGCTTCTGAGGACAGTAGCAGCATATGTGGGGAATAGACAGGTTTGTGGATATGAGGGTCTTTCAATGCACCCCGTTTAGAGTGTTTTCCATCTTGTAACTCTACGGTGTTTTGTCTTTTGTCTTTTTCTTTTTCATTGCGGGGGGACCTGTCTCTAGAAAGTTCCAATCTTTCAAGTTTTCTTCTGATTTCCTGTGGCCTTAGGAAGCCTATACTAACACTCAGCCAGAAATAAGAAACAAGGAAATAAGGAACAGCTTCTGAGCAGAGGGCCTGGAGTAGAATCTATGAACGCGGGTGGGTGAAATAACTGGGATCAACCCTTGTCCGGTATTCACCACCCATGGCAGTAATCCCAGTCTACAGTCCACATCATGTCTTCTGCCGGTGCGGTGGCAGTCTGCGCCTTGGAGGCCCCTGATGATCCGCCCCTCTTGTATGTACGTCCTCACTTCATCCCCTTCATGGCCCCTGAATCTGGCCTGGCCCTGGGACTCTATCAAACCATTTAGTGGAGGTGATGTTGTGTTGGTTCGAGACCTGAGCTTTGGACGTCAAGAGGCTTCATGAGTGTACCAATCATTTACTCACCACATGCCTCGGAAGTAGATGTAATTAACTAAGAGCTGATAATAGTCTTCTGAGTGTCAGATGCTATTTTAAATTCTTTGGATGAATTGATTTATTTAGATCTCACATCAACTTTAGGAGGCAAATGCTATTATTACAATACCCATTTTACAGGTGGGAAAATGAAAGGACAGAGAAGCTAAGTGTGTCCCCCAAATCACACAGCTACTAAGCTTAGAGTTATTTAAACCCAGGCCACCTGATTCTAAAATCCACACGTTAATCACTATTTTGAACTTCAGAAGGGTTAATAGTTTTGTCTACATTACACAATGCCAAAGCTGGGATGCAAACAGGTTTTACTGACTCCAAAGTCTGACCCTTCTGGCCTAAAACCTTTAAAAGCCCATTCTGGACCTATCAGGAGCTTCACCTAAACCCAAAGACAACTTTGACAAAACATAAAAACATACAGATTATGGTCAGTGGTCATCTTATCAGAACTTCACAGAATCCTTCACTGGTTTCCTTTTCCCTATCCATTCGTGCGTTTGTGGGTGTGTGGTGGAAGGCCGTGTATGGTAAGTACTTTTAGATTCCCAGATGTAAGCTCACCTGGTCTTTCCACCAACATCAAAGCATGGGGTAGAACCTTCATTCATCCAGTCAACAGGATTTTATCAAATCATAAAGTGTTGTTACGCTAAGTACTGTGGCTTCAGTGGGGAGCAAAGAGCAAGCAAACCCTGGTCTCCCATCCTTACGGCAAGGGCCCGCGGGATTGAATCCGGGTCTGTTGTTTCAGGGGCATCATTGCATTTTAACCCTCAGTTTCTTATCTGTGACTGGAGTTAATAATAGTATCTATATCATAATTGACATTTTAAGATTCTTACAATGGAAAATGCAATAAAACAAATGAAATGTTTAGCAGCATGTCAGGTCAGATGGCAGATACTTTAAAAGTAACTTATAATATTAACAATGTTATTAATAAAAACATAAATATTATTATTCTAGAAGTATATACCATGTGGTGTGATAGGTTCTTCAAATCCATAAGATAAGGCCTGTTCCTCACCTTCAAGAGGTCTGCAGTCCTCGTCAGGAGAACAAAATGTGAATGGACAGCTAGGACTTAGAACCGCAGGCACTACGTTAGGGGCCACGTTCAGTATTAGAGCGCAGAGGAAGTACAGACGGACTCCTCGTTGCTGAGAGTGTGGAAAGGGACATGGCAGGGGAAGTTCCACAGACAAGGAGTGCTGGAACCTGGCCTTGGTGTTTGGGAAAGGCTTGGGTAAGGACAAATGTGAGAAGGGAAATGCGAAAAGGGCATTTGAAACAGAAAAAAAGGTTGAGCTAATGCACAGTGGTGGACTGTGCTTGGATGGCTTCCAATGAGCAAACGGTTTCTGGGAGATCGGGTCTGGAGTGAATGGTTGAAGAACAGGAGGCAAGAACTGGTAGGAGATAAGCCTGGGAGGATATCTGAGGCCCGATCATGGAGGATCTTAAGTATCCGGATGAGGAGATGAGCTTTACCATTTAAACAGGCAGAAGAAAATGAGTGAAAAAAATTACCTAATATGAATGGATCAACTGATAGATAAATGCACAGAGATGGGACTATAGACACATGTGATACAGTTTACAGATATGTATATGTATAAAGCTGTCTCTGACTATATTTCTCTCCACTGGCTCATTTTTATTTTTTCAAAAATAAGCAGGGTGAGAGTAGGATCTGCTTGCTCCTTGCTCACCATTGCAGCCACAGCACCTACCACAGTAACACAGAAGACCCTTCCTAAACTCTTGCTGAACGGATGAAGGGGCTACGACCACTCTATTTTAATGTCTGTCAAGTGAAAAAAAGGAGCTTACACCTTGAATGTGGAGGAAGGTGGGTGCTTTCCCAAAGCAGGAGACATTTCATCTGGGCATTACAAATGAGCACAATTTAGCTTCGGCGAAACGAGCCATTCCTGGTGGTGGGAATACAGGTAGAGAGAACAGTGTCACTGCCCCGTGTATAGGATGGTGAAGAGGGTAAATTCTGAGAGTCAGAGTTCAAGTCTGAGAGCGTAACAGCTGGGGGGCACTAGAGCATGTCTCTTAACTCTGTGTCTCAGCCTCCTCATCTGTAAGACAGGGATAGTCAGGCACTTAATTTATGAGATTATTGTGAGGAGGTAAGGTGCTTACCACCGTGCCTGGCCTATCCAATAAACTCCACATAAATGTTTGCTTTTATTAGTAGTATTACTGCTAGTCCCCGAGTGCAATCAGCAGACTGGACACTCTAGAGTCCTATCACACATAAATTGGTTCTTTCTTCATGTGTTGTATCTGAACAGCCTCTAGAAGTGTCTGACACAAATTTCTTTGGTACAGATGAAGACCAGAGAGCTTGAGAGTCACTTCTGAAGAGGTAAGTGAATGTCTAAACAATGGGGAATGGGGAAAAAAGAACATATTGTATGCCAGGATTCAGAAGGGATTGTTGCAAGATATTAATGAGCAGAGAGATCTGGAGGAACCATGTCAAAGCTTTCCTGAGAGAGAACGAGAGCAATACCTGGGGAATGCCAAAAAGAGAGATGATAAAGGAGGAATGACAGCTCCCGGCAGGCCTGGACCAGCAGCGACACAGAATAAGCAACAAGGCCAGAGAAAAGCAGTGTGTCTTGTTAAGTTCCTCTGAGAAGCTTTAAATCAGCAGTGGCTTCTTGGCAGGGTGAGGCAGGGCTCCAACCATTACAGGTTATTCAGAAGCCACCAGAGAAAAATGGAGAAGGAAAGCCTTGAAGAATGAGCACGGTCTCCGATGTGATGTGGTTACCATAGAGACCGCTCTCAATGGTATCCGGGAAGGGCAGTGCTTGTCCTCAGAGCAGTTAACAAGCTATTAGACCAAACATGAAGATGCCAGCAGGTGAGCAGAATGAAGCCGCTACATCACAGCTGTCTGTTTGCTAAGATCAAACACGGAAGAAATCGCCATAAATCAAGCAGGCCACTGCGGTCAGAGTCAAGTTCAGGGGAGCACAGTATGACTTCTAACCCGTGAGTCGAAGCCCAGGGACCAAATCCCAGAGCTACATGCTCAGAAGAATGGTGCTCACGTGTCCCCCACACTGGCTTGAGGATCCAAATGAAATTAAAACAAAACTGCAACACCAAGGGCCATGAACAGTAACTAAGAATGCAGGAAAGATTGGCTGACAGAAGTGTGGAGAGACAGGAAACAAAAAAGGATATTTCACATTGTGTTGCCCAACATTTAGTCAGAGCTGAAGATAAAGGCCGACTTTGCAGCAAGCAGGGGGGCTCTGCTGAGTTTAGGGCGGCAGCACCAGGATCTGAAACCAGGGCTTCCTCAAAGCAGGGTCTGTGCTTCTACTGGGTTGCTTCTTCAGGAAAGTTTCCGGGGGTGAGCCTAGGCTTAACCACCACCTATATGTATGATCTCCTCTCTAAACACAGAACTATGTACCCAGATAAGCCATTCATTGCGTGCTGAGACCTGTCCTCTACAGGGGTGCAAAGCCCTTTACAGTATATCTATATATTTATATATATTAGGGTACAGGTGGTACCCTAACACCCAGCTAGCGTCTACTTCTTGCCTACCTGGAGCCCTCCTTCTGCCTCCCCTCACACACCTGGGCTATATTTAAAACTTCACATGTTCCTATCTTTGCATGTGCTATTTCCTTAGCCCTTTTACAATTTCTACTTCTCTCCAATCTCAGTTTGAAGGCCAACTCATTCATTCATTCATTCATTCATTCCCTCGCTCACTCAAAAGTGTGGGATGCTTCTGTGAGTCCTCCCTCCATGCTCCCACATACCCTGCATCTCACCTCACAAAACCTGCTGCACTAGGTCAGAAGCAGTCCTCGAAGCCTATTGAGCTCATTGGATTTTAGATTTCTTGAGGGCAGATTGTGTCTTGTTCCCAGTCTATAAGAGGGTCTAGAATCAAGCAGGTAAGCAGGTGCTTAGTATTTATTAAAGGGTGAATAAAAGAGTAAATGAATGCACTGCATTTCTCATTCTATCCAGGTTGCTACATTCTGAAGGGACTTCTCCAAGCCATCAAGCCAGCCTGGGATGAAATGTTTTCATGCACGTTACTTAATAAAAAGAGCTTTGGGTCAATTGAAAAATTCAAAGTCAATATGAAATTGATCCCCATCAGCACTTTCTCCTCCAAACATATAGACACAGGGACATTTCTGAAACATATGTATTAGTGTTGCATTTTCTGCTCCAGAGACCCAGCGATCGTCGTCACCTCCAAGCCCAGCCCTCATTAATTTATGGACCATCCAGCATAATCAGCAACAGGCTTCTGGGCAGCATAAATCAGAGACCAGCTGAGAATTTGGGGGAGCCTCTAAGCTGCACACATAGCAATTTCCTTTCATGATCTTTTCTCTTTTAAGTCACTGGGAACTATTTAAATTAAGCTGGAGACCTTTAGGCTGAATTTCAAGGACACTCCAGGATCATCAAATCTGTCCACTTCAACTGCACAGGGAAAGAGAGTGTAGACGTCCAAAATAATATGTCCTATAGCACCTTCTCAGAACCCCTATCTCATCTTTGCTTGGCTTACCAGTCACTTAATAAAGATGTGCCAGTGGGTGGGGAGGCGTGAGTGAAAAGAGTCAGCAGAAGAGGGAAATAAAACTGTTCCTGCTGGAGGCCACAGGACACGGTGAGGGAACCAGACACACCAGGCATGACAGCGCATAGGCACAGTGTCTAACACGGAGATATATTCGTCACTGGAGGTGGTATTTGCGATGATATGTTGAGACATATCAGAGACATGTGTTCAGACAGAATTGGGGAAAACATTCAGACCCTTGTGTTCAAGCAGCAGGGATGCTGGTAGGGACTGCGTGTTTGTGTACACCCCTCCCCAAATTCCAGTGTTGAAATACTAATCCTCTACATGATGGTATTAGGAGGTGGGGCCTTTGAGCTATAATTGGCTCATGAGGGTGGAGCCCTTGCCAATGGGATTAGTGCCCTTCTAAGAAGAGCCACGAGAGCTGGCATCTTCTCTTTCCTTTCTTGGCCATGTGAGGCTACAAGGGGATGGCCACTACAAACCAGGAAGTGGGATCTCGCCAGACACTGTATTTGCCAGTACTCTGATTTAGGGCTTTGAGCCTTTGGAACTGGGAAGAATAAATGTCCATTATTTAAGCCCCACAGGCTAGGATATTTTGTTATAGCAGCCTGAGCTGACTAAGCCTGAAGGGAAGTCATAGCTTCTGAGGCTGACTTTCCTCCCCTTGATTCTGCAGTGTCCCTGTCTGAGAGCCTCTGACCCAGGATCATCTGAAAAGAATCCATAATCCCTTTGGCTTTGAATATTTTTTTCTTTTTATTTGCTTAGAGGATTCCACTGAGGGCATACCACCTTTCTTCTAGTTGATATGCAGGCAAGACAGGGAGTGACCTTGACTGCCCGGATGCCAAGGTGAACACGCAAAGAAGACAGCATCCCCAGATTTTAGGTGAGTGGCACAGTGTGAGAGACTCCGGGTGATCCTTTGATGGTTCCCTGGGGGTAGGGATAGAGGCTGGAACAAAGCGTAGGGGTGGGGGGATTATGAAAATCTGCAATGAGGGAGGGGCTTTAGCATCAAGTGTACTTCTTCATGGCTGGTGGGAGGTGCCGGGCTGGACTGGGTCCCTTCTGTCTCCTTGGATGCTAAAAAGAGCTGGTCAGTACTGACAATTGACACAATCCCACCCTTACCTAGTTTTCTAGTTATTCAAAGAGTGTGTTCCTAGGTCCACCTGTTGAAGCCCTTTACGTTTTGAGTCCTAGTCAACTATTTCAAATATGTCAAATATTTGAAAATATGGTATTTAATGTCACAGCAATATTATAATAAGGTGGTCTTATGTCCCTTTTCGAAGTGAGGTTCAGAATGGCTAAAGCATATGCCAAAAGCCGCACAGCATTTGAAAACACGGCCCTATTCCTGAGCTTTTTAAAATCAGTTCCATTTTCCAGTTTTTTAATAATTTTTTTTTAGATTTTATTTATTTATTTGACAGACAGAGATCACAAGTAGGTGGAGAGACGGGCAGAGAGAGAGGAGGAGGCAGATTCCCTGCTGAGCAGAGAGCCCGATGTAGGGCTTGATCCCAGGACTCTGGGATCATGACCTGAGCCGAAGGCAGAGGCTTTAACCCACTGAGCCACCCAGGTGACCCCCATTTTCCAGTTTTGAAAACCAATTACAGTTGATACTTGTGCTCTCTAGCCCCGTTGAAGAAAATGTTGTGGGTCCCCTTAATTCAAGAAAACCTCCTGTACAATATCTTCTGGTCTCCAGCCCACTGTGGCCCCTCTGCACTTGACAATTCTAGGACATGGCTTGCACATACTCTTCGCCTGTTCCCTCCTGAAATACTTGGGATAATTCTCTCCAATTTGAGTCAGTCCTGGTCCAAAGCTATTCCTCTTTGCAGTTCACTTAAAAAATTGTTTTATATTTACAGAGACTATACATGTCATAATATCTGACTTAGAAGAAAATATATAGAGAAATAAAATTCCTCCTTATCCTACTATACAGAGAAATCCACTCATACCTTAATGCACTGTGTTTTGTCTTTTCTAGGTATCTATGATGTGTTTGCAACAAAATTAGAATCCTACTGCACATAAAGTTCTGAAGCCTACTGCATGTCCACAGGCCCTTAAAAACATTAAACTTTAGACTAGAAATATGTTCTATTTAATGATTACATTATTTGAATGTGAAAAATAGGGAAACACTTTGTTATCTTCGGAAATTCAGATTTATACTTTTTCAAAATTCCAAGTAATGTGGAAATAAACTTATTTGTTCACAAATCCTTGTAATCTCTGTTTTTAGGATAAAATACTAGAAGAGGAATTCTGGGGTCAAGAGTTAGGAGGTTATTTCAGGTTCTTCCAGATAATTTATGTAAATTAGATTCTCACCAGCACTTTCCATCCTGTTCTGGGAGATCATCTGGCCTGGAAAGTTCTCCTCAAGTGCCCATGAAGAGCAGTCTTTTAGATGATCTTGCATTTATTTGAATAAGGACTGAGTTTAAGGGAACATGTCAAGACAAGACTATGTGTTGATCTAAGCGATTTCATTTTTATCCTTGGCACAGGGCGAAGCTACATTTCTCAGTCCCCTTCCTATTACATTGGGGCCGTGTACACCTGAATTCTGGCCAGCAGAATGTGGGTGGAAGTGACATATGCCACTTCCAAAAAAACGCCCCTCAGAATCTCCCAAGTATGATTTTCCTCTCTCGTCCCCTCCTGCAAAGACCTTAGAGGCCACGTGTTAAAGATGATGACAGCATGCAGACGACAGAAAAATATCCGTGTCCCTGAATGACTGTGTTAAGCGCAAGAATACACTTCGTGTTGAACGTGAGGTTGGGAAGGGTTGTTGGTTAAGGCAGCTAGTATTGCTTATCCTAACTAAAAGTGTCTGATTTACTCAAAGGTTCCCATACCAAAAAGCCTCAGCTGGTTCTTCGTGTATCCTGCTGTGAATCTGCCTTTGACCAGCATGACTGACACAGAGGCAGGAGTCCTCTGTAGCTCATAGCACCCAATCTAGCATTCGGCACAGAGGGGCGCTTACCTGGGTACAGTTCATGTGCATTTACAGAGTAAACAAAACCAGACAAGAGCCCCATGATTTTAACTGGTGGAAGCTTAAGTGAGGCCCACTTTGCCATCTGACATAGACCATCCACTGGCCTCTGTCCTCTACCGCCCAAATAAGCACTTTTTTAAAAAAAGATTTTATTTATTTATTTGACAGAGAGAGATCACAAATAGGCAGAGAGGTGGGCAGAGAGAGAGAGAGAGAGAGAGAGAGAGGGAAGCAGGCTCCCTGCTTATCAGAGAGCCCGATGCGGGACTTGATCCCAGGACCCTGAGATCGTGACCTGAGCCGAAGGCATCGGCTTAACCCACTGAGCCACCCAGGCGCCCCAAATAAGCACTTTTTAGCTACCTAGAGTGTCTGTACCTGCCTTCCCATGAAAGAAAACCTGGGGCTGGGGGCCCCCTTCAGAACAGAGGCCGTTGTGTGGAGGAAACGGTGCTTCCAGCCCAGTTGTTTCCCTCCCGCTGATGCTAATTACAGTTTGCTAAATGTAAACCAGGGAAACAGCTCCCCGACCCCCAAGAGCTCCAGAAACGGGCCTGTTACCTTCGAGGCAATGTGGGAGCAGAAAACTGTTCTTCCTTCTAAACTGTTTTATCTTTGACTTTCTCCCCATACATGCAGTGAACGCAGAGAGGTGTGTTCATAGGAGAGGGGAGTTTGAAACTGCCCATCGCCCCAACCTCAGGGCCTTTCCCTTTTGGTTGCTCGCTCTGCTGCAAAGCGGAAGCATGAGGTAGATGCATGTGGAAGACACGGCCTGGCCGGCGGGGTTTAATTACACACATGCTCAGTACGGGGGTGGCAGGCTGAGGGTACAATTACACAACTAGTTATATTGAAACAACAAGCTGCAGCTTCCTTGAAGGGCCTCCGTCCACGGGGCCACCGTGTTGTCATTTTGCCACAGGACCTTGCCTTTCTTCCGTGTTGGTATCACTTGTGGAACTTTCTTCCATGGGCCTCCTTTCTTCTCCCCTCAGGACGTCATCAGGTCACCACCCCATTGCAGCCTTCCCGGGGGCCCCAGGACCCCTTCCCCAGCTGACTGAATCCCTCCTTCCTCTGTGTTGTCCCAGAGCCTGGGGCTTCTGTACCATTCCCTTCTGTATCAGGGCCCCAGTTGTTCAATCTGGAAAGCCAGACCCATGGGCCTCTATGAGTCTTCTCCAGCTTCAAAACTCTATTTTTTTAATTCTTAGGAATAATCAAACGGTTTCAAAATATTATAATATTGGAAAGATTGCGGCTTTGGCACCAGAAGAGGCGTCTGAACATGACTCAGCAGCTTCTAGCTGAGTGACCTGGGCAGGAGGGCTTGGCCAGTCTTTGGGCCATCTGTAAAATGGCAGTAGGGACGATATTACTTCACAAGACTGGAGAGTCATGTGAAAGTATTTATAAATAAGTAATGAAATGCAGTGTTTGTACCAGTCATATGAATAAAAAGCTAAGTGAGTCCCTCTCTTAGGGACTCTAAGGGACACTCTACCACTGTTGAATTAAACATTGTAAAACCTACATCTCGGGTTCTCAGAATCATGTCTAAAAATCTCCACTGCCTCTCTAACTGTAGGGGAGAAAGAGCTCTCATTAACAATCCCCAGAAACCTTCGCACTAATAGTCCCAACAACTCTGGCAATCCTGTGTTGGCTACCTACCCTGTTAAGCACGTGCCTGGTATTTGCCACTAAAATAAAATGAATGAATTAGACAGGCTTATGGTCAAGTCTCTGATTTGCAAGTGAGTATTTATGTGATCTTGAGAAATTTGCTTCCCTTTCTGAATCTTGGCTTCCCGGTCTACAAATCATCTGTAATAGGGCCCACTATAAAAATTCCTTATGAAGGGGTGCCTGGGTGGCTCAGCCAGTTGAGCATCGGGCTCTCAGTTTCAGCTCAGGTCATGATCTCTGGGTCATGGGATGGAGCCCTGTATTGGGGTCCAGGCTCAGTTGGGAGTCTGCTTGAGCTTCTCTTCCTGTGCCCCTCTTCAGTTCACACCTGCTCTCACACACACACTCTCTCTCTCTCTCTCTCTATCTCTCAAATAAATCTTTAAAAAAATTGTGAAAATTAAAATGTGGCAACCCCCTTAAATCTTGCAGACCCAATACCTGACACAAAGTAGCTGCTCAACAAAAACCAGCTCTTTTCTCCTACATTCCTTTCCCTTTGAGCACCAAGATTCTAGAATTCCACAGTATAAAACATTCATACTAACAGGATGTGTGGTAGATGATGGGTGTCCTCTAGGGGAGCGATGTCACAGGAAGATCCTAGCAGAATCTCTATTCCAACATCACAGTTGGGCCCCATGCATGAGCCTTTCGCCCTCAGTGCTCACCACCGCGATATTTTACCATGAGCATTTAATTTTTTTAATAAAAAGATTATTCTCCGGCACCTGGGTGGCTCAGTTGGTTAAGCAATTGCCTTCGGCTCAGGTTATGATCCCGGAATCCCAGGATCAAGTCCCATATCGGGCTCCCAGCTCCAAGGGGAGTCCGCTTCTCCCTCTGACCTTCTCCCCTCTCATGTTCTCTCTCTCTCAAATAAATAAATAAAATCTTTAAAAAAAAGTTAAAAGATTATTCTCAATGATGCATGTGATAAATATGCTGGCTTTAAACCTTTTAGAAATAGTAAAGGTTTTACAGCTCAATGTTTGACAGACTTGATTAATCCCTTCCACAGAGAAATATTCAGGAGGAGAGCTGTAGTTGGGTTTTAAAGCTCCAAGAGTGTTCTTTGATAAAGGTAAAGAAAAGGTAAAGAGCTTTGAAAAAGAGAGCGAGATCCTCGAGCCACGCAGAATAGACAAAGAATGCAAAGACCCAGAAGGCTGCATGGTGTGGTGGGAGGCTGGGAGCTGGGTTGGGGGCGGGGGAGGTGGCGAGGCAGGGAGAAGAGTGCCTTAAAAATCTCCTTAGAGCATTTTTCAAATGAAAGGCACAATCCAGCCCAACCACAGGACATTAGTCTCAGAGTTCTCTTCTCTGCTGTGTTCTGAAACACACACACATCCGATGTGTCTGGGGCAGGGAGGTAGTGGGGTGGGGCAGTCCAAAGGCAGTCCAAACTTCAGAAAGGAATCAAGTGGAATGTACCGCCAACTCTTCGTGAGTCCTGGACGCTCCAGTAGCCTCCTGCTAGCTCTTTTGGTCACCAGGGCTATTTCCTGCACTGACCTCTCCAATCCCCACCTGGATTTTGAGCTTCTCTAAAGAATAGGAAATATTTTGGCCTTTGGTTTTGGGTGACTTTTTCCCCTTAGCACTCACCCTAGCTTTTGTATATAATAGGTATCTAGTAAGCATTTGTTAAATGGATACAGTTGGTGTTTAATAAATCCTGCATGAAATGACCTAATGATATGAGTGGTATAAAAAGCCCTACTTAAAAACACGGTTTCAAAAATTACGAACAGGCTTCACTTCCTTCTGGTTCTCGTTCTACAACAGAAAATTGAGTTTAGGGATGAAACCACTGAGACTTCCAAATAACACCTGATTCCACAAATCCTTAATGAGCACTATTCCATGCTAGGTGAGTCCAGCCATGGTAGCCACATTGCTGGTAAAGGAGACTTGTCACCATTGTGGGAGCTGCCATGATTGAAGCATATATGGAAAAGTGTGCAACACAAAAGAAGGTACACCAAGCCCAGCATTTTTGTTCATGGTGGCAGAGGAAGGGGGGTGTGATTTAAAAAAAAAAAAAAAAAAAAAAAAAGCTTTGAGGATGAGTAATAGACTCTAAGCTGAATGCTGAAGGATAATGCCAAGGGAGACTGGGCATGCGTACTTCCCCCATATCATACATACAGTTGTGACCTATGACCTCCCATTTAAACTCCAGATGGAACAGCTTGCTCTGCTGATCAGCCTCCCACACAAAAATTTCAAAGTGTCCACCCACTCTGCTTGGTGGTTTTCTTTGACACCCAAGTCAATGTCCAACCCCAACCCCTACTGTTTTTATGAGAGCATTTTCCCAACACACGACGCCAACATATTTGCCACAAGATATTATGGGGGCAAAAGTGTAATTCAATTATGTGACTTAATCAATTCAAATGGTTAATGTACAAGGATCTCAGGATGCCATCCAGCTTTCAACTGAGGGCGAATAATTGTTCCATAATTTCTTAAGTCTCCCACAAGACAGTTTAAATTAAAGGATGTCAATTTGCAAAGCCAGACTGCATTGTATTCTTAAATTGGGCCTGAAATAGCCACAAGATGAAGGGTAATAAGGCAGAGAAAGCAGTGCCCAGAGTGCCTGGTGCTGTGCAAAATTGTTTAATACGGTCAGACCCTTTAATCTTCATATCTACTGATGCAGAAAGCAGCATATTTCTGTCACTTATGATAAGAAACATTACTTTTTAAATTCCTTGGTGAGGCCTGCAGATCTTAGGCAGCCAAGATAGCAGGAATCTCTATTTCTGTGTCTGTGAACATTTCTTTTTTTCCCTTAAATTGGTTTTATTCTAATCCATTTAGTCTCCATTCTGAGTCAGAGACAAGTAGCCCTGAATGGAGCCACACGGGAGGAGAACAAAGGCATGTGCCTTTCAGTTCCCAGATTCTACCGGCAACCACCTCCTTGGACAAGTCCGTGATTAAACGAATAACGAACATGCGAGTGTGAACCGCGGGCAGGCAGCTGGTTCCAGGAAGGGAGAGAACTGGAACAGCATTTGAGAGAAACAAAAACACACTCCCGAGGAGAGGATGCCGTGTGAGGAGGAGATGATTTGAAGCATTTTCATCAGAGAATCCAGCATTTTACTCACATGTGTCTGAGAAAGTGGTTCGGTCACTGGGTGGGGAGTGACGCTGAGAGGAAGGAGGCTCTGGGGTCTGGACTGAAGAAACGGGACCGTGTTTCCCCAAGACTGCCAGGGCCGCGAGTCAGGAATCGTCATCGAGAAAAGCCGAGGACATAGCTGCAGTGAAAGAAGTCTCTGTCACTTTGAAAGCAAACCCAGGAAGGAGAAAGGGGGATGGCACACAAAGTGAGCCCTCACAGTGGGGCTTGGAGTGAGCAGGTCAGCAGGAAGCATCATTCTGGTGCATGTGGTGCACGGAGGTGGCCTGGGGCACAGAGACCCCACGGAACCGAGCCAATCAACAAGACAGAATTTTCATCTCTGTGCCTAACGTTGTGCCAGACTATGTGGAAGGTACAAAGAATAACATTCATCAGTCTATACCTTAAAAATCTGGGCTGGGTTATCCATACCCAGGCTAAAGTTCAAAAGGTACACATGGCATGAATCTATCTGTAGGACAAATACCAAGAATGGAATTATTGGGTAAAGAAAACATTTTTAATTTTGATTGATATTGTCAAATTACTATCCACAAAGGCTGTAGAATTTTACAGTCTCTTTAGCAGTTTATGAAGAAACACCTTTCCCTTGCCCTCACCAACAGAGCCTGTCTTGGTTCTTTATTTAAAGAGACGTGAGATATAAGGCCTAATAATGACAATAATGATACTAATATTAACGAATGAGCATAGTACTTTAAGTACAGTTTTTAGTCTTTGTATATATTAATCCATTATTCCTAGCAGGAACCCACTGATATAGGTACTATTATTATTGCCACTAAACATAGACGGAAACAAAACCACAGAGAGCTCAAGAAACTTACTGGTGACCACAGCTATGCAGGGCAGAGCTGAGGTTCTGGGTTGGCACCCACTTCAAGGCCCTAACTTTTAACCATGAGCTCTTATTCCAGAGGTGGGATATAACCTAGGGTATGTGTTATATCAGGAACACGCAAATAGGAAACCTGAGGGTGCCTATGGGCATGGGGGCTCAGAGACACCAGTTTTTTTCTGTCTTAGTGGAGTTAGACATAGGCTATAACTGGGAAGATGCTGGGCTATAAGTGTTGATCTGTAGACCTCTACGAAGAACAGGTTGACTTTTTCTCACTTTTCTTTCCTAGCACTCTCACTAGAAAAACATCATTCCATAAATATTCATCATGTATTAGAAAAGGTCAAAGCTGCAAAATTTAAAGGTCCAAAAAGCCTGGTACTTTAAGTAACACAGACTTGGGTTCTAGTCCAAGTTATGACACTAGTTAGCTAGATAACCTTATATAAGACATAGGACTTCTCTGAACTTCAATTTTCTTCAAATGGAAAAAATAGAGTCTATGGCCCTAGGAAAATTTTTATGGTGACTAAATAATACAAAACAAACAAGCAAACAACAAACCTAATGCCAAACACTCAACAAATATCATTATTTGTAGGTAATGTATACCTATCTGTTAAATCTTACTTTCCCTGCTTCTCTTTGCAAGCCTTCTGGTTTCATCAAATTAGTTTACTTTTCTCAAATATGATGGCATTTTCCAGTCTGCTTGCATTTCTATGTTCTATTCTCTCTTGCTAAAATACTCACCTTGTCCCCAGGTCCTACCTGTAGGAATTCTACCATTAAGCCAGACAGATCTATATCAAATGCCACCAATTCCACGAAGTGTTTCTTGACCAATGTCTTCTGCAGTACACTATCCCTAAGGGGTTTGAATTTCTAAGTACTCTTGGGATTCCCAAGTATTCTTGGGAATTACATCTAAGACACTAATCATCATAATACTGACAGTTAACAAATGCTTTAGTATGTACCAGACACTGTTCTAAGCATTTCATATATTTCATATCTCACTTAATCCTCTTCACATGCGATAGGGACCATGACCATCCGCACTTAGACACAGTCCTGAATGCCAGTCATTATTAGCACATCTGGTCTACACAGAGGGACTGAAGTCTCTAAAGGGCAAAGAGACGACAAGCATAATATTTGAACTTGTAGGCTTTGGAGGGAAAACACCTGTGTTCCAGGCTTGGTCCTGATGGAGTTACCAAATCTCTCCAAATTGTAATTTCTAAAAGGGGCTGGGTGTGATACCAACTTCAAGGCTTACTTTAGTTTGCAGATCTAACATTTGGAACAGTGCGTGGCAAATGGTGAGCACCTGAATGCCAGCTTCTATTATTCTCATTTAAATTGCATATAGTAGGTTCCAAAGGCTTGCTTCCCCACTTTGCATTCACTACTCCCTCTGCTTGTACTGCCTTTTCCCATCCACATTCACTATCCCACTGCCAACTTGAAGAACTCAATGCCTAGCTCTGCAGGAACCAGGACTGGCATCTCCTGTTCTGCAAACTCTTCCTGGAAGGCCCCCTGTCCAGGGAAAGCTCCCTCCTTCACACCCTCTATTACCTTAGACGCAATTCGCTTATACCCCTCATCTTACCGCGTGGAGATTCCTGCTGAGAACTAGGAGGTCTAGGAAGATGGGGACTTTATCTTAATTATTTTTAATCCCTACCACTTAACACACTATTTGCATAATCAGGGTAAGCTCTCGGTGCCCATTAAGTGATTTAAAAGATGAATTAAAAATAAATACCTGAATGGTAAGAGGAAAAGTTACCAATTCTTTTTTTTTTAATTTCTTTTCAGCGTAACAGAGTTCATAGTTTTACACCACACCCAGTGCTCCATGCAATGCGTGCCCTCCACAATACCCACCACCAGGCTCCCCCAACCTCCCACCCCCCGCCCCTTCAAAACCCTCAGGTGATGGGGAGATGGAGAGAAGGGAGTTGAGGGAAATTGGGGGGGAGATGAACCATGAGAGACTATGGACTCTGAAAAGTTACCAATTCTTAACTCACTACTACATAATTCACTGAAAAGTCATTCAATATCCCAATCAATGCATAAAAAAGAAATTCGACTAAAACTAAATGTTTTATAAAAATAGATGGGAGGGTTGTGTAGGGAACCCACTGCATTCCTATCAGCCGCATATTCACTCAGCTCACTGCCAGGCTATTGATGTTTTAGTGACTGGCACTGCAGAATGATAGACTCACCAGCAATTCATGAACTGAAGACATTAACACACACGCTGTTAGGCTGCTCAGATATAAACAGAATATTATGGGAGGAAAATAATAATTAACTTGTAAGGAGAGGGGCAAATAAACATTCTGTTAAAGGTGGGGGGAACCTCAACTGAATATAATATCCTTCCATTACATTATGAGCATTAAAATTAATGGTGTTCATTTTTCTGTGGTTTGGGTAGCCATTGTATTTAAAAAGCTGAGGTTAACTTCACAGGGGAAAAAATAAAAAATAAATTAGATGTGGCGGTGTCTCAGGAAACTTCATTTTCTGAGTGAATAGCCAAGTTGATGCACACCACCAGCATGTCTGACAACCAGTTTTCCATACTGGTGTATTCTAAATGGGAAAGGAAACCAACTCTTAATTTAAATTATATTGCAAATCACTTCTTGCCTGCTGAATAGCATTCAGCTGCAGTAGGTGGCTTTCACATAGGGCCTCAAATGCAACATTGGCTGATTAATGCTAATTTGAAATGTTTTGTTGGAGGGGGGATGGGCACTCAATCTCAGTGCATAGGAGGTGAAGCAATTCTATGGTGGGTGACTGACTCAAAGGCCAACAGCATATTTGCCATCAGATAAAAATGTACATTCACAAACATACCAAGACAAGTCAATTATTCTCTGATTCACTATTCCCTGAGTCCCTTTGTGTAAAGAAAACTATTTATACTCCCCATCAGATGGATACACAGAATCAGAGTAAACAAGCCCCCGATTCCACTACTCTATAGTATATTTCCCACGGTACCTTCCATTGTGGAAGTCATTAGTTTTGGTCTTTTTGTTCTCGATTTATCAAAACAGACATTTTGCCAGTGAGCTCAGGTTTGCTCCCAGATGCAAAAGAGCAGACAGCATTTTTGACCAACTGAAAAAAAGAAACAAAACATGCTTTGTAATCTTCTGGTGAGGGTGACTGGGAATTTGTTCTTCTCTACCTAAATGACTGATACATAAACTCTAAAACCAGAGCTCAAAATCTTAGGATTCTTTTCCCCTTCCCCAGATTAAAAGTTCAAAGAGACAAACCAACCCATCCTTGTCTTTTGAATTACTCCCAACACAATGCATTCAAATCAGATAATCCAAAATGAGGAAATTGATCAGAACCAACACCTGAGAAAACAACAACAAATTAACATGAGCCATCATATTTCACTTGTCAAATCAACAATACTCTGTAAAAAGAAAAGAATACTCAGTGTGCAAGGCTTCCAGGGACAGATTCTCCTACCCAGGGGGGAGCCCTGCCTCTGGGCACCCATCACATGACAGCATGCTCCCTGCTTGCACAATGTTGTCATTGATGAGGAGTTTGTACTATAGAGATGGGAGCATTTTTGTTTTAACATGTTATTCATGTATTTGAGGGGGAGGGAGGGAGAAAAAGCAAGAGTAGGGGCAAGGGATAGAGGAGCAGAGGAAGAGGGAGAAGCAGACTCCCTGCTGAGCGGGAAACCAGAACGAGGGCTCTATCCCAAGACCCAGAGATCATGACCTGAGCTGAGGGCAGAGGTTTTTTTTTTTTTTTTTTTTTTTTGTTTGTTTTTTAAGATTTTTTACTTATTTATTTGACAGAGATCACGAGTAGGCAGAGAGGCAGGCAGAGAGAGAGGAGGAAGTAAGCTCCCCGCTGAGCAGAGAGCCCAATGCAGGGCTCGATCCCAGGACCCCGAGATCATGACCTGAGCTGAAGGCAGAGGCTTCACCCACTGAGCCACCCAGGAGCCTCTGAGGGCAGAGGTTTAACTGACTGAGCCACCCAGGCGCCCCTAGAGATGGGAGATTTGCTCAGATGGTCTGGTGTGGGATCCTAGCTCTAGCACTGTGACTCTATTACCCCGGTTACATTCTCTTCCTTTTAGGACCTTGAGGTTTCTACTTGCAGCATTATCATGAGGATTTGAGGTGAACTACCTTGCAGTAGAGTTAGTGGCTGACATAAAGTAGACACTCCATAAATGAGGGCTATGATTATAAGCACTTGAGGTATCAGTATCGGTACATCTAATGGACTAATTTATATAGGCGTCAATAGCCAGTATGCCATAAGATCATGTTTTCTGTTGTGTGTAAGGCAATGTATTTCTATAGCTGAAAGCTAATTTCCACATTTGGTCTCTGACCTTTAAAATTACTGATTGTGCTGCTCTCAAGTGACAGAATCTTTTCTATACTTGACACTGATTTGCAAAATTAGATGTCCGGAGGGCTAAAACATAATTTTCATGAACAAGACAACAGTGTAACGAGCCTGAGACTATCTCATTAAGTCTGACCACAGCCAAGTCTTGGTGACCATCAAGGGACTAGCCCTCTGCTGCCACAGGACCTTCAGGCAGGGGAACCTTGAACAGGCTTCCCTGAGAAGGTTCCAAAGCCCCAGTGAGTACATGATGCACTCTGCCCAGAATGTAGAAGGGGTTCTCAAACTGCATATTAGAGTCACTTGGGGGAGATTTACAACTTCCTTAAGTTCAGGCACCACCCAATTCCGTGAATCACAGTCTCTGGGGCTGGAGCCCTCCCACTGGAAAACTGTTATAAGCTCTCCAGGTCATTGCCATGTGTACCATGCATTGGGAAACAAACAAACAAACAAACAAACAAAAACAGAGAAATACTCTGATTGGTTCATGGTCTTTAAAAGTGGTGATCGTTCTTTTCATAGGAAGATGGAAAAGTATAGAAACAACAAGAAAAACAGAACCCAAGAAAGAAGAGAGAAGAAGGGGGCGATCTTTAGGTGGGGGGCAGAGGGGTAAATGGGAATTAAAGCAGGGGGTGGTGCTGCCCTGAGGATCTTCCAGACTGCAGGTCTGCAGTCTCAGGGAGAGCTGCCATGGATATACACCATCTCTCCAGCTTTTGCAAGGGTAATACCTCTCCTGGGGGAAGGAGGAAACAGAAGGTAAGGGGAAATGGGGAGGGGGTGTGTGGATAAATTGAGGAAAGAAAGCCAATTCTGTTGCCAGGTGTATAGCCCTAGCTCTTGACCTCTGATGGCCCAACCTCATTTGTACCTCTATACCTTCCTGTGTTCTGTTCCTTCCACCCCAGATGCTCCTTTCTCCCTCTCCAGCATGCTAAGGCCATCAAAGATCACCTCCTATGTGAAGCCTTCCCTGCTTTCCTCTGGCACAATTAACTGCTTGCCTAGTCAAAGAGCATTTCTCTCAGAACACTTTGCATATTCCCCTTGGTCACAACTCATTGCATTATATTAGTGTGTGGTTTATGCATAGGCCCTGCATGCTCAGTTCTGGGCATTTTCTGTGTCTCATCTTTGGTTTTTATAACAGTGCTTGGCACACAGTATGAATTCGGGATTTTTTTTTTTTTTTTTTTAAGGAGCCTGCAACTCTGTAGTAGACCTATTGCTGTGGTCTGCACAGCATCCTTGTTACAGCTGGTCCATCCTATAGGATTCTGGAGGAACTGTCAATCACAATGACTTATCTGTCCACTGGCCTTAGCGGTCAGCCGGTGACCCAGGCAGGGTAATTAGGAGTCTTGCCACAAGAACTGATACATGAAGACTGAAGAAGATAGCCTCTGTTCCAAAACCTGTAAGGATCTTACCTGAGACTTCAGGCTTCCCTGAGAAGCCAAAATGATCTTGTTAGCCAAAGCACAGAGCTCCCTTTGGCAGGAGTGGGTACTGCTACATTTTGACACACTGAGCAACAGAGAGTAGTATAATCCATAGATGAAGAGAGAGAGGATAGACCCTGATGAAGTCATTGAGCACCTAGATGCAACCATGCGTGGTATCCGACCATCACTTCCGGACTTCCCAGGGACATGGGCTGGGAAAGTCATAATTTTGCTTGTATTCGTGCTGGAACTCTGTTGCAGGGCAAGTTGTCTGCACCAACTCAATCATATCACAATAATGATACCGATGACAAAGCCCCCAGTCATAAAAAAACTACATTTGATTCTTCTCTTTGTGAAATCAGTAGAGAACAAGTTCATTTTAAAACAAAGGCTTTCCAACAGTTCTACAGGGTGCAAGATATGTGTGGTGGACTCTCAGGGAACAAATTATGGATAAACTGAAAGGCAAGTGCCAGAGACTTGGCCTGCTCCTTCCTTTTTTAGTTGAAGTAACTCTATTCTGTTCTACATGTTGGGATTCCATATTTCTACTTCAAAAACAAAACAAAACAACAACAACAAAAAACAACAACAAAAAAAAACCCTCTCACTGCTAAAACAAAAGAAAACAAAAAGTGTGAAAAGTAATGCATTAAAGTATGTCCTCAAAGACAGTGTATTTTAGAAGTTTCTGCACATCACACATTAGCCCTCAGCTACCTGAAAACTTTCCTTGCTTGGAATGACTCATGCTATAAGGGATCTGAGGAAATCAAGTTTTGCTGTAACTGAACAGACGGCTGGAAACATTGGGCTAAAATGGAAAAATACCACCACCATTCCTGAGGTCCGCCAGGACATTTTGTCTCTAAACCCTCGTCCACAGGAAACAATCCCAAATGCTTTTTGAGTGTGCTGCAAGAAATCCCTATGTGGATAACAGTAGAAGGTTCAGCATTCTGTCGTCTTTGGGAAACTGGACCAGACAGAAACCCTTAAAAAGGGTTGAACAAAAACTTCCGCAGAGGAGCTTTGTAAACTCAGTCTTTAAAATCACGCTGCCTCGTCCGCTTTCCTCGTTGCCGAGGGGTAGTCCTGCTCAGCCGGATCCATTTTCGGATAATTCTTAGACTCATTCCCTCCTCTCTGCCTTCACTGCCTCTGACTCTCCCCTTTTCTTTCAGAAACCCCTCCCTGGCCTCCACCTGCACTGGCTCCCCCAACCTCAAGCCTGGCCATGGCCGCCACGTTGAGCGCCCTCACACAGCCACCCCCACTGCGCACCTACAGAGGGCCTTGCTTTTGCACAGCTCCTCTCCTCTCCTGCCGCTTCCAAACACACAGCCCCGCAAGCCAGACCTGCAAGGGGCTGTCTCCTGACCTCAGTGCCTTTGCCAAGGATGTGCAGCTGGGATTCTGAATCACTAGTCTACGTTTCTCCATAAGTTGGCTTTAAAAATATTACCTGGGCCTCTTCTTAAAATGCAGGTTCCCATTCAGCTGATCTGGGGTGAGGCCCGAGGTGCTTCATTCCTAACAAGCCCCCAAAGGATGGTGACGCTGCCGGGAAGGGACTAGGTTTTGAGTAGCAAGATCGGCTATCACTTAGACTGGAAACTTTGCCTTAATAAGCTCCGCTCGCCCTCACTCACCTGCCCTCAAGAATTAGGAACAGCTGAACGCCCCTGCTTGCAAAAGGATGATGACGATGATAGCAGTTAATACTTCGTGCTCACAACGAACCCTGTGCTGTTCCAAGCGCTCCTGTTTTAGAACTCACTTGCTCAGCACAAGGACCCTATGCTAGTATCATCGCGGTCATTTTTAAGATAGGAAACTGAGGCACATCGAGGCTGAGTCGTAACTCACCCAGGGCCACAAAGCTGGTAAACAGGGAGCGTTGGCTTAAACTCAGGCCAGTTGTCTCGGGAGCCCACCCATTTTTACCATTACCCTATGCTACTCTGGAAGATTCCCGACTGACAGAAGTCCTGCCTGCTCTTCCTCAGTCAGCTCTTTCTGCTTTCCTCTGTCCCAGCACGCCCAGGAACATATTACCGTAGGTTGTATACTAGCCACTCCCTCCACATCAGACAGTGAATTCTTCCAGATTGGGATCCTTCCTGGTTTAACTCCGAATCCCAGGCACCCCAGCAATTCCTTTCCTACTGTCGGCTAATGATATATTTCTAAGCGACTGAGTTGCATAAACATTCATGGAACTTACACTGTTTCCATCCCTCTCTGACAAAGGTTACTTTGATTTCAAAGGATCTGAAATTTAAGAGCCTTCCTCAGAATAGCACAGAGGGCTTGTTAAAACACTGATTGCTGGGACGCCTGGGTGGCTTAGTTGGTTGGACGACTGCCTTCGGCTCAGGTCATGATCCCGGAGTCCCGGGATCGAGTCCCGCATCCGGCTCCCAGCTCCACAGGGAGTCTGCTTCTTCCTCTGACTTTCTCCTCGCTCATGCTCTCTCTCTCTCACTGCCTCTCTCTCAAATAAATAAATAAAATCTTTAAAAAAAAAAAAAAACACTGATTGCTGGGGCCCATCCCCCAGAGTTCGCTTCGGTAAATTTAGTGTGGCTCCTAAAAACTTGCCCTCTGGAAGGTTCCCAGGTGATGGTGACGTCAGTGATGCTGCTGGTCTGAGAAGCACACTTTGAGAACCACTGCTTTATTTATCTGCTCATCGATAATCAGCTTTCTTTCACAAAGGATCCTATGGCAGTACACAGGATGTCCCATTTCAGGGGAAGATAAAATTTTGACCAGAGAGAATGTTTACCTCTCCTATTCAGGGGCATAAACAAAGCCAAAAATAAGTATCACAGTAGTTTACTAACAACTCAGAAACTTGTTTTATTTTCTTTGGAAAAAAAAAAAATCAAGCGAATTAGCTAAGGACATTGAAAGCAGAAACCGAGGGGTGCCTGGGTGGCTCAGTGGGTTAAGCCTTTGCCTTGGGCTCAGGTCATGATCTCAGGGTCCTGGGATCGAGCCCCAAGTCGAGCTCTCTGCTCAGCAGGGATCCTACTTCCCGCTCTCTCTCTCTGCCTACTGGTGATCTCTCTCTCTCAAATAAATAAATAAAATCTTTAAAAAAAGAAAGAAAGCAGATGGGACGCCTGGGTGGTTCAGTTGGTTAAGCGGCTGCCTTCGGCTCAGGTCATGATCCCAGTGTCCTGGGATCGAGTCCCACATCGGGCTCCTTGCTCAGCAGGGAGTCTGCTTCTCCCTCTGCCTCTGCCTGCCACTCTGTCTGCCTGGGCTCACTCTCTCTGACAGATAAATAAATAAAATCTTAAAAAAAAAGAAAGAAAGAAAGAAAGCAGAAACCGAAATCAGGTAGGGAATCTGGTTCTAGATACTCCAGAGACCACCTCGTCAACCTTCTGGGTACCGTGTACATTTCACTTTGATTCTCTGTGCTCGGCATTCAGGATACAGTGAAAGCCAGACAGGGCTCTGGAAGTATACAGTCTAGCAGAAAAGGCTGGCAAGAAACATGAAAACATATAAAGGAAATAATTACAGATAGGGAAATGTTCTAGTAGGGAAATAAGCAATAAGCTAAAGGAGAGGACCATGGTGGGGGTGGCAGTGCTCAT
Organism: Mellivora capensis; assembly: GCA_004024625.1. Lineage (NCBI taxonomy): Eukaryota > Metazoa > Chordata > Mammalia > Carnivora > Mustelidae > Mellivora > Mellivora capensis. The sequence goes on along the minus strand of PISX010014118.1, from coordinate 7,099 downwards.
TGAAGGCAGGGAGGTTGTGCAGGCCTCTTTAAGAGAGTGATATCTTCAACTGAGCCCATGAGAATGAGAAAATGCCAGCCTGTGACTAGCCAGGAAAGAATATTCCAGACAGAGGGCATCACAAAGGCAGGCACCCTGGTCTCAGAAGGAGCTTGGTGTGTTTTAGAACCCTAAAGGAGGCCAGTGTGCTTGAAGCATAGGTGTGAGGCGGGCCTTGTACTGCTGGGGAAGTCTGGATTGTATTCTCAGCGCAATAGGAAGGAATGAGACGGATTTCAGAAGAAAAGTGTCATATCGATTTGCATTTGCAAAAGATCACTCGGGCTGCCCTGTGGAGAGAGGTTTGTAAGGGGGCAACAGCAAAAGGGAAAGGAACAGTCAGGAGTTAATCTCACTATGCAGTGTGCAACACGAAACACCTAACGGCTTATAGCGGGTGGGAGTGGGGAGAAGTTTATCAGCTGCACCAATTAAAACTTTACAGCCTGTTCAAATAATCCACTTGCATCACACTGTTTAAAAACAACATCCATAAACCGGTCTGGGCTAATTGTAGCAAGTTGCTGCAATGCGGACCTCTAGCTCACTAGAAAAGCCCACAGAAAGCTTGCACTGAGAGCATCCTTACCAGAATGGCCATGTAGAATGCCCCAGAAGGGAAGATTCAAAGAACATGGTTGCCCTTTGAGAGCTGAAAAAGCAGATCAAGAGACACTATTTTTTTGTCCTAAAAAAATAAGGCCTTTTAAAATGATAAATGAAATTCAAGTCTACGGGACTCTCAGTAAAGATGGCCAACACTTGGCCCACGTATGGAGCCCTGTTGTCCTAAACTCTGACACATATTTACACATTCAGTCCATCCATGAGGCAGGCACTATGATTCCACCATCCTCCTTTGATAGATAAGGAAACCTGAGGCACAGAAAGGGTAAGTAATTTGCCCAAGATTACACAGCAGGTAGGGTTGGAGATGAAGCTTGAAATCAGGCAGTCTGCTTCAGGAGTTGTGGCCTTAACCATCATACTATTGCTTCTAGGGAATTTGCAAAATAAGAAAAAAAAAACCTGTAGTCACTGAGAGGGGACCCCACATTATAAGTTTTGTTGTATTATCTACCTAATTCCTGGGTCAGAGTCATCTAGCTCTGATGGTGGGCTGATGCTAGATACTGAGCTTCCGTGTCACTGTTCAGCAGTAAAGAAAAGACACGAAATCAGAGACAGACACTGAGTTCTGCAGTAATAGCATTATGCCAATGGTATATGCAAACACACACACACACAAAATGTATACTGCTGTTTTTATTTTTATTTATTCATTTATTTATTTTTAAATATTTTATTTTTCTGAGAGAGAGAAAGAGAGAGAGAATGAGTGGGGGAGGAGGAGAAGGAGAGGTAGAGAATCCCAGGCTGACTCTGCACTGAGCACAGAACCCGACACAGGGTTCAATCCCACGACCCCAAGATAATGACCTGAGCTGAAACTAAAAGTCAGGCACCCAACCGACTCAGCCCCCCAGGCTGCCCCATACTGCTATTTTTAAAAGACTACAGAACCTCAATAAAATTTTATATAACTTTAGGTCCTGTGGAACAGTTATCAAAACTCAGTTTTTCTAAAATGAGGGAGAGAATATTTCAGAAGAAAGAATGTGGAAAGCAATACCAAACACTGACCCTACGACACGGTGGTTGTAGGAGCCAACCCCGTCCCTGGCTTGTAGTGGGGTTGAGACCTAATTGGGGTTGAGACCCTGGCAGTGGTACTGCCAGAGCCCAGGACAGTGCCTGCCACACAATACCTGTGATAAAATCGGCTGAGTGAGATGGGCATACGCCTGGGAGTCCCTGTTGGACAAATTACTAGCTGCATGACCTTGGTGACCTTGGTTCTATCACTTAACCCTTCTAGGCTTCAGTTTATCCATGTGTAAATCAAGGATTTTATCTGCCCTGCACCATTATCATGTGTATGGGGAAAGGGGCAAGAAGGAGGTGAAGATCCTTGATCAGTGCTTAGCCCAGCATATGGACTCAGGAAGTGGTAAATGCTATGCCATTGTTTTACTTGCTTTTAGACTTGAAAACTAGCATTAAGGCCAAACGAGTTAGAAAAACAAAGTCTTTAACATAAAAGCATGATTACAGCCAGCCTTCTGAGAAGTATTTTACTGAAAAACAAAACAAAACAAAACACAAAACACATTATTTTCCAGTTAACAAAAAACATAGAATGAAAATGACTTGATAGAGAAATTTGAGCGCTAGTTCAATGGCATGGTTAGAGGAATAGACCCGGGACCAAACCTCAGCCTCACCATTTCTTAGCTGCTTGATCGTGGGTGAGTTACTGAACACGCCTGGACCTCAGTTCTCTCATCTGTAAGATGGGAATGTTAATAGTAACCTGCTTCATGGAATTGTTGTGAGCACTAAATGAGATAGCCTACGTAAGGCATTTGGAAATGCCGAAAAGGATGTGAACCCTCAGAGTGTTAACTACTGTGATTATTATGTTTTCACGGTGTATGTTTAAGGCAAAATCAGGAAAGTTGTAAAAATATGCAAATCACTGGGCTCATGGCTTGTGTCAGCACGTGGTTAACAAAGTAACTCCAAAAAGAGAGAGACTATTTCAAACTATATTACAAAGCTATCATAATCAAAACATTATGGTACTGCACAAAAAATGGACGCACAGATCAATAGAATAGAATAGAATAGAGAGCCCCCATATGTATTATATATGTGGTCACACATATGTGATCAATTACTCTATGACAGAGGAAGCGGAAATAGAGAAAAGACAGTCTCTTCAATAAATGGTGTTGGGAAAACTGGACAGCTACATGCAAAACAATGATATGGGACCCCTTTCTTACACCATATACAAAAGCAAATTCAAAATAGAGTCAAGATTTAAATATAGGCTCTGAAACCATACAAAAAATCCTAGAAGAGAACATAGGTAGTAAGCTCTTTGACATCAGTCTTAGGAATATATATATATATATATATACACACACTAATTAATCTGTTTCTTCAGGCAAAGGCAACACAAGCTAAAATTAACATGGGATGACATCGAACTAAAAAGTTTCTGCACAGTGAAGGAAACTATCAACCAAATATAAAGGCAACTATTGAATGGAAGGAGATATTTGCAAATCCTCCATCTGATAAGGGATTGATATCCAAAATATATAAAAACATATACAACCTCATATTCAAAAACCAGAACCTGATTTAAAAATGGACAGAGGACCTGAGTAGATACTTTACAAAGAAAAGATCCAGAAGGCCAACAGACACATTGAAAGATGCTCAACATCACTCATCATCAGCGAAATGAAGTCAAAAGCACAATGAGGTACTACCTCACACCAGTCAGATTGACTATCATCAAGAAGACAAAAGATGGCAAGTGCTGGTGGGGATGGAGCATACAGGGAACCTGTGCACACTGCTGGAGGGAATAAATCTGGACAGTCACTGTGGAAAACAATATGGAAGATCCTCAAAAAATTAAAACCAGAGCTACCATACAACCCAACAATTCCACTTCTGGGTAATTATCTGAAGAAAATGAAAACACCCTTATGTTCATTGCACCATTATTTACAATTGCCAAAGTAGGGAAGCAACCTAAGTCCACTGATAGATGAACGGATAAAGAGGATGTGGGGGGTGTGTGTGTTTGTGTGTGTGTGTGAATATTACCCCCCAAAATAATGAAATCTTGCCATTCATGAAAGCATGGATATACCTACTGGGGATTATGCTAAGTGAAGTAAGTCAGACAGAGAAAGACAAATACTATATGATTTCACTTACACGTAGAATCTAAAAACATAACAAACAAAACAGAAACAATTTCAGACACAGAAGGCAAACTGTTGGTTTATCAAAGTGCGGAGGTGTTGGGGGGGCAGGGGAAATAAGTGAAGATTTAGAGGCACCAAATTCTAGTTATAGAATTTTTAAATCATGGGGATGTAATGTACAGCACAGGGAATATAGTTCATAATATTATAATAACTTTGTATGGTGACCGATGGTAACTAGACTTCTTGGGATCATTTTGTAATGTATAAAAATATTGAGTCACTATGAAGTACACCTGAAACTAATAAGATATTGTATGCCAATTATGATTCAATTAAAAGAAAAGTAAAGAAAAAAGAAAAGGAAAGGAGGAAGGGAGGAAGGGAAAGAAAGAAAGAGAGAAAGAGAAAGAAATAGGGAGGGAAGGAGGGAGGAAGAAAGGAAGGAAGGAAGGGAGAAGGAAAGAAAAGAGAGACCTTGCCACTCGCATTATATTCCAGCACAGGGACAATTCAGAGATGCTGTTTGACACTCTGGATAGCTACAGGCTGGCTATTGAATGACTTACAAAAACCAGAAAGAGAAGCCATTGTTTGATGCCTAAAAGTTACAGAAAATGAAAGGGAAGGTTTGGGTGTGTAAAACAGTATTGTTCAATCCCTTAAGGCAATTAGCATAATCTGGACAGATATAGCACAGCACGCGGGCATATCCAGGAACTCCTTTTTCTGTTCTATCAAAGGATAATATATATTTTCACCTTCAGAAAGGTTAGGTAATTATAAATGTATTCTCCTTACTCATAATATTTTAAGCAAGTAATTGTTGCCCATGGGAAAATGTTTAATTATTTCTGATGAACAGTTGTGGCACAGAAACGAGAGAACATGACAGGCAGTGTGGAAACCGCGGCCCAGTTCTTAATTGTGTGGGAATCTTGTCTTTTCATTGTGGGAAAAAAAAAATCCCATATTGATTTTTCTCTCAATTGATTTCACAAAATTTCTCGTTTAGCAACACTGACTTTCGCCAATTATAGCATCTTCTAGATTTCTCTAGGCCAGAGGCGGCCTCCTGCCTTCCTGTTGGAAACCTGATCCATTTTAGGGCTGGGTCACCCTGCTAGTGCCCCTTTGCATACAGTACCTGGCAAAGGTACCCCCTCCCCTCCCCTCCCTTCCCCTCGCCTCCCCGGAGCCAATGTTTTTTTTGTTTTTGTTTTTGTTTTTATTTATTTCTTTTCTTTTCTTTTTTTTATTAAAAAAATTTTTTATATTTTGTCAGAGAGATTTATTATTTTTTTCTTTTTTCTTTTTTTTTTAAATTTCTTTTCAGCGTAACAGAATTCATTGTTTTTGCACCACACCCAGTGCTCCATGCAATACGTGCCCTCCCCAATACCTACCACCTGGCTCCCACAACCTCCCACCCCCCCACTTCAAAACCCCTCAGGTTGTTTTTCAGAGTCCATAGTCTCTCATGGTTCACCTCCCCTTCCAATTGCCCTCAACTCCCTAGAGCGAATGTTTTTAAAGGGAGAGGGAAATGGTGGGAGAACAAAGCTTTGGCACTACACAAAGTGGTGGGAGGGACGTTTCTCACTCCATGAGTAGGAGGGGGAAACACAAGGGGAGGGAAGGCTCTGAGCACCTTGGAGATGACCGTGCACCCTGCTATGGGTTGGGGAAAGCAGCTGAAGGGGTAATTGGCAGGGACTACAGACAGGCGCCATGAGGCTCTCTTCCCTCCAGCAGGCACCTACTGCCTTTGACTCAGGGTGCTAGCAGTAGGCCAAGAGCAAGCAGCTTGGGCATGAGTCGCCCTGACTGCAAGCCTGCCCTTTTCCAACGAGGCAATAGGTGTAGGCACCCCTGCCCCTTTTTACATATTTAGGACACTGAAGCTCAGACAGGTTAAGGGGCTTTCCCAAGACAGAGCTTGACAGAGACCCTGACCCATCTTATTTTCAAGCCTACCACTCCCGATGGCTGGGATATTTCCGTACAGTATTTCTCTACATTTCCAGAGTGACTTTAACTCTAAAACAGGTCCTTTTATAACTTAAACTTTAATTCACTCGTACATTAGAAACTGTTTATCGACATGTATGATGCTGGTCAACTTTTCTCAAATTTGTATCGAGATAACTGTAGATTCACGTGGAGTTGTAAGAAATTATAATGAGGTCCCGTGTACAGGATAGTCAACCTTTGGATGAAGGTTTTATATCAAATATGAGAGATTTTGGACCAAGGGGCCTTAGTAAAAAGAAACTCATCAGGCAGCAAATATGTGGCCTACATTTATTAGACTTCATAAGTCTTGTATTTGCAAGTGGCCTATATATTTTTTTAAGTGTGCGGACATTAAAGTTCTGTTGCCTGGGTTCAACTCCCAGTGCCATCCCCTCTCGGCTTTATGATCCCCTGAGGCCTCTCTGTCCCCACACTTGTGAAAAAAGGATGATCATAGTCAAGTCACTTAGAGGATTGTTCTGGGATTAAGTGGGTTAATGCACGTAGAACATATAACCAGCTGATCTTTGATATTCCTCGAATATGTCTACCTTTTGTGTATGTGTGCATTAACTAAAGAAACAAATCCAATCTTTTTTCACCCATTCCTTGCCCTTTGTGAGTAGGGTGGGAGGGGGGGACTGGTTTGTTCCAGAGACACGGAATAAGGGTGCAGCTTTTTTGTTTTAACCTAAGCAACATTTACTTAATGGTTTTATTCATCCGTATCATCTATAAATGTGTTCTTTCATATGTGGGAAATTCAAAAATTTTTTTAATACCAGGTTTTCCTGCTTGTGGGAAGATATTCAAAGGTATCAGCAGTTTCTTGCAAATGTGTGAATTTTATTCCTTTTTTTTTTCTTTTGTGAAGTCTTAAATAGAGAGTATAGTACATGATTAAAAAAAAAAAGTTTCCTCATGAAATAGAAGCTGTATCCTAATTTCATGTGGATCCTGGAGGCAAAGTGGAAAGTGTATGATCTAATCCCATTGTTAGATGTGGAAGTCCTTAACACAAGCGATGTTTGTAACCATTTTACTGACTGGTAAATGATTACAGACAGAGGCTTAACAGAGTACAGGTCAAGGCAGTTGAAGGTGTCTTAGGGGTTACTCCCTACCTTACTCTCCATCCTCCCCTTGCACCGCCCGCCCCCCACCCCCTCCATCAGCTCCGGACTCCCAACCAGCATGCACAGACCACACCTCCATCATTACCACTACCCACCCCACCCCGCAACTTGAAAAGG
>PISX010014117.1:0-54495 GCA_004024625.1 Mellivora capensis | reverse complement strand
TTCTCAAAATTTTTTCCCAGTCAAAAAGTCTTGGAGCACCTGGTAACTCAGTGGGTTGAACCTCTGCCTTCAGCTCAGGTCATGATCTCAGGGTCCTGGCCCACATCGGGCTGCTAGGTAGGGAGCCTGCTTCCCAAGCCCCCTGCCCGCCTCTTTACCTACTTGTGATCTCTGTCAAATAAATAAATAAAATCTTAAAAAAAAAAAAAAAAAAAAAAAAAAGTCTTATGCCCTTATTCATAAAAGATAATTTTTTTAAAAGTTCATTTATTTTGGGGCACCTGGGTGGCTCAGTGGGTTAAAAGCCTCTGCCTTCAGCTCAGGTCATGATCCCAGGGTCCTGGGATCGAGCCCCGCATCAGGCTCTCTGCTCAGCAGGGAGCCAGCTTCTTCCTCTCTCTGTCTGCATCTCTGCCTACTTGTGATCTCTGTCAAATAAATAAATAAAATCTTTAAAAAAAAAAAAAAGTTCATTTATTTTAAGTAATCTCTATACCCAACGTGGGGCTCAAACTCACAACCTCAATATCAAGAGTCACATGCTGGGATGCCTGGGTGGCTCAGTTGGTTAAGCGGCTGCCTTCGGCTCAGGTCATGATCTCAGGGTCCTGGAATCAAGTCCCACATCGGGCTCCTTGCTTGGCAGGGAGCCTGCTTCTCCCTCTGCCTCTGCCTGCCACTCTGTCTGCCTGTGCTCACTCTCTCTGACAAATAAATAAATAAAATCTTAAAAAAAAAAAAAAAAAAAAGAGTCACATGCTCTTCCAACTGAGCCAGCCAGGCACCCCACACAAAGGAAACTTTTGTTACATATAATTCAAGGTTGAGAGTTACTAAACCTTGGTCTATTAAAGATATTAATATATTGTTTTTTGACTTCCTTTGTTCATGCTGAGAACTCAGCTTTGTATGTTTGCTGTTCCTTTGAAAATAATGTCTCTTTTCCCCTCACTGCTTAAAGATTTATTTGTTTTTTATGTTCCACAATTTCACTGTAATAAGCCATCTATGGGTGAATTTTCTCTATCATGAGATAAATGCCTATTATCTCACTTTTGTTAGTCTTCCCAAATCTGTGAAAAAGAAAAATCCTTAATCACTTTTTCTTTGAATATTCTTTCCTGGTCGATTCTCTCTTCCTTGACTTTGGGGGGTCCCACATTAACTTAGCAGTTTGGCCTCTGATTATTCCTATTAATTTATTCACTTATGAATGCTATTTTTAAAGACTTGAAAAAATATGTATTTCTAGCTTTTGCTTTTTTCAGGAAGAGAACTAGTCAGAGAACAGTCAGACTACCTAGTCTATTCCATTATAGGAAATTTAGGTTCCCTAATGTGATTTTTATTTTACACCAATTTTAATAGGAAAGCACACAAAATCCCAACTGTCAGCTCAATTCTTGCGTAATCCACCTCCCAACCATGTGTGCTACCAGCTGTTTGCCAAATGCCATTTAATTGCTAAGGAAGTGGGAAACCATCGCCTGTAATTAAGAAGGTATGCTGGTTATAGAGATATTTTGTTGCTTTTACCTTTTCCAGTATGTGAGGTCTAAAAAGGAAAAAACTGGTGTTCTGTTAGAGCCAGAGGCCACCTCTGTATCTGAGCCATCATCTGACTGGTTACTATAGCAAGGAGATTGAGCTGGGGAGGCACTTGAGGTGGTACTGTGAGCATCAGAATCTGTAATAAAGACAAAAAAAAAATGTATAATTTCATTATATGCAACTAAGGCTCAGCATAAAAACTGTGAATGAATTAGTAAAAAGAAAAAAAGAATTTATTTTCTATTTACTATTGGTATTTGAAGACATTTGTACTAAAGTATTTTTCAAAGAAAATGAGGACATAAGCCTCCAGGAAGGTAAGAATAGACACCCTGCCCCATTCTTCCTACTAATAAAGTACAACTAAAAACCCTGGATATTACATACAAAACAAACCTAAAGACTCTGAAAGCTGACAACAGTTAGAGAGCTTGACCAAGGAAAGACACAGTGGTAAGTTCCCTAGTTTTTATGGGTTTTCTTTTTGCCTCATAAATCCCAGTCTTGAAGATAGAAAAGCCAGCAATCCAGGAATGCCAATAGGTATAGACTGCCCCCCTCAAAAAAAAAGTGCCAACAAAACCCTGCTCTTTAAACAAAAGGCCAGGAGGAAATGGCAGACTAATAAGATAGGAAACTTTTATTAGACAACAATCACTCTATTCAAGCACCACAGAAAAAAAAAGGCCAACTGCACCCACCCCAGCACAAGCCAAGTAGGGAGCCTAAGATTTCCATCTTCATTAAGATTGCTATGAAACCTCCAACTCCACCACACTGTCAAAGGGAAGCATGTCGAAGAGTCAGGACTTTCACCATGGCCCACCAGGAATGAGTACCCCAACCACGTGGGAGTTTTAACTTCCACCCCCGTCCCATAGCAATGAGGAGCTCCTTCCACCTCAGGTGTCAGTGGAGCTGGGTGGGGGGGAACCTGACTTTTAACACCACTAGGCAGTAACTTTTAACATTTCTGCTATATGGGTGCCCAAAAAAGCCAGTAAAATCAAAGGTTTAAATAAGAAGATCCATAACATAATTCTTAAATGTCCAGGTTTCAATTAATTTTTATTTAAATTCAATTACCATATACTGTATTAGTTTCAAAGGTAGAATTCAGTGATTTACCTGGTGCATATAACACCCAGTGCTCATTAAAGTGCCCTCTTTATTAATGCCCCATTACCCAGTTACCCATCCTCCCACCCACCCCTACCTTAACCCCCCCCCCAAGTTTGTAAGTTTGTTCCCTAGAGTTAAAAGTCTATTAATGGTTTGCTTCCCTCTCTATTTTCATCTGATTTTCCTTTCCTTCCTCTATGTTCTCTGTTTTGTTTCTTAAATTCCACAGGTTTCAATTTAAAAAAATGTCTCAGGGGTGCCTGGGCAGCTCTGCCGGTTAAACGCCCAACTCTTGATTTCCGCTCAGGTCCTGATCTCAGGACTGTGGGTTTGGACCCCATTTTGGGCTCCATCCCAGGCATGGAAACTACTTTAAAAAAAAGAAAAGAAAAGAGAAGAGAAGAGAAGAGAAGAGAAGAGAAGAGAAGAGAAGAGAAGAGAAGAGAAGAGAAGAGAAGAGAAGAGAAGAGAAAAGAAAAGGAAAGAAAAGAAAAGGAAAGAAAGAAAGAAAAAGAGGGGCATCAGGTGGCTCAATCAGTTAAGTATCTCTTGATTCCTGCTCAGGTCATGATTTCAGGGTCCTGCGATCAAGCCCCATGTCAGGCTCTGTGCTCAGCAGGCAGTCTGCTTGAGGATTTCTCTCTCTTTCTCTCTGTCCTTTCCCCTGCTTGTGTGCACACTCTCTCAAATAAATAAATCTTAAAAAAAAAAAAAAAAAATCCCTCATAGGGGTACCTAGAGTAGAACTTAGTAGAGCACTCTACTCTTGGTCCTCAGGTCATGACTTCCAATTTCCACACCCAGGGCACGGTTTACTTTAAAAAATAAAAAAATAGGGGCGCCTGGGTGGTTCAGTGGGTTGAAGCCTCTGCCTTAGGCTCGGGTCATGATCCTGGGGTCCTGGGATCAAGCCCCGCGTCGGGCTCTCTGCTCAGAGGGGAGCCTGCTTCCCCTCTCTCTCTGCCTGCCTCTTTGCCTACTTGTGATCTGTGTCTGTCAAATAAATAAATAAAATCTTTAAAAATAAATAAAAATAATTAAATAGGAAAGAATTAAATAATTTAATAATTTAAAAGTCCCCATATCCAGAACCAAGATCTCAAACTTTAAAAAAAAGTAAGCAGATACTAGTATCAAGATGACAGAGATGTTAGAATTAACTGACCAAGATTTTAACAACTATTGACAAAAATGCTTCAGTAAGCCATCATGAACATGACTGAAACAAATGAAAAGAGTCTCTGTGAATAGATCTCAGTTTAAAAAATAAACAACAGCTACAAAGAAGAATGAAGTGGAACTGAAATTTGACCTGGGGGGGGGCGGGGACAACAAATGAAATAAAAAGCTCAGTGGATGTGCTTAATAGCAGAATGGAGGGGAGAGAGGAAACAATCAATGAACTGGAAGAAAGAACAACAGAAATTACCCAACCTGAACAACACAGACAAAACTGAATAGAGACTTAGAGACCTCTGGGACTATAACCAAAAATCTGCATTTGTGTCATTACAGTCCTGGAAAGAGAGAGAGGGCAGAGGTGAAAATGTACTCAAAGATATATAAAGGCTGAGAATTTGCCAAATTTGGAAAGAGACATAAACCGATATATTCAAGAAGCTGAAAAAAACTCCAAATAGGATGTACTCAAAGCAATCAATACTAAGAATTTAATTTCTTAAAGCTTAAGACAGAGGAAAAAATCTTAAAAGCAACCAAAGAAAAATACCTTACCTATAAAGGAAAAACAACAGATCTTAATTTCAAAAGGCAATTCATCAGATACAAGCTAAACATGATTTATTATTTTTGCCCTTAAAAGACAAGTCAAATTTACAAGCCAGAAAGTAAGCCTTTTGGTTGATGGCCACCATGCTCCAAGGCTTTCCATAATGCTATTCTCCAGTGACAACAATTTCACAAATAAGAGTTGAGCTTACCACTCTCCCCACTCCCCGTAAAAGTGGATAGAGCACTTGTCCAATTCAAAGAACCAAATAAATCATTTTTTTAAATTTTTTTATGAACATATAATGTATTATTAGCCCCAGGGGTACATGTCTGTGAATCACCAAGTTTACACACTTCACAGCACTCACCATAGCACATACCTTCCCCCCAATGTCCATTACCCCACCACCCTCTCCCTACCCCCCTCCACCCGGCAACCCTTTGTTTTGTGAGATTAAGAGTCTCTTATGGTTTGTCTCCCTCCCGATCCCATCTTGCTTCATTTAAAATAAATCGTTGTTAAAGATTTATTTATTTATTTGAGAGAGTGAGAGCATGCAAGTGGGGGAAGGGGCGTGGGGAAAGGGAGAAAGGGTCTCAAGCAGACTCCACGCTGAACGTGGAGCCCAAATGGAGCCTCCATCTCCTGACCCTGACATCACAACCCAAGGAAAAACCAAGAGTCTGACACATATCCCACTGTGCCACCCAGGTGCCCTCCCCAATCAATATTTATTAAGGACGTATCTATTACATATCAAACCCCATGTCGTTTCCTACACGGCAAGAAACAGACTAGAAAAAAAAAAACCTATGACTAGAGCTTATGGTGCTTTGTATTAACAAAAGTTTATCTACAAAATCCTCAAGAATAGCAAGCTTTAAGAAATAAGTCTCCTGGAATGTTTTTTAAAAGGCTTCCCAAACAATCAGCAGCAACAATCAGCTCTACGCTGGCAAAGAAAACTCACATCCTAGGAAGTGCTTAATATCTAACAAACATTTGAAGCTGCAGTTTATTAGGCCATTTTCTACCCATAAAAATGGCAATTTCATATGGTTTAATCTAACACTTGGGATACTAGAATACAACTAACTATATAAAAATGCTTAAGGAAGAAAATTCTCTTCTAGAATGCAGGCCTGGAAATTCTTCAAAGAAATTACAATTTTTAAAATCTTAAAAATTGTGGGATTTGAAAAGGCACAAAGGAGTAATTAGTTAGCATGGGGTAGGTAGAGATGATGAGCAAAGTAGTAGAAGCAAAACACACTATGCACAGAAAGAGAACTGATTCAGCCCAAATATTCTTTGCCTAAAATAGGACCTCCAAGAGGCTCACTAGGGATTTTCAACTTTATTCCATAGCAACCAGAATTCACTGTAGATTTTAAGGATTAAAAAAAAAAAAAAAAAAAAAAAAAGAATAACAATTATATAGGAATTTGTTTTGTTTTACAAAACCCTTTTTAACTTGATTATCCCCATTTCTCAGATTAAAACAATATAGTTCAATGTTAAGTACCACAAGGGTTACATATTTGTTAAGTTTCAAGAATAGTAACTCAAATCCAGATCTTCAAGCTCTAGGTCTAATGCCTTTCCAGTACACCACATAAAAGAAAGCCTATCTCTGAAAGAAAAATAAAGATCGGGCACATGCAAGAGGCATGGAAGCAATATATATATAACCAGAGGCGGGAACACCATTTAGTGGGTGATGTATATAAAATCAAGTAACTCAAAACTGTGATGTTGCACACAGGTGCTAACAATTCACAATGCACATGGGAAAACCCCATTTCAGTCTAAGCCTACAAAGCCCACACACCTTTTTCAAAAGGACTTTTTCTCAGTCTTCAATCCCTCCCTCCACAACACAGCTTTATAATAAAAATCTAAAATTACACTGGACATATTCCCTTAGGTAAGGCAAAACTGAGTCAGGTATCACTTTCCCCATAATTAAAGGGAGGAGCTAAGAATGTACATATGAATAATCAATTCCTTTAACCTTCAAGTGGTAGAAGAAAATTGCTATTTCCCAAATGTTCATTAAAACTTAGTAAGAATGGAGGGTAGAGTTAGTCTTTTGCTTTTCCCCAGGTGATAGATGATTAAGAAGGGAACATACATAAACAAACAATCCAGTTACAAAATGGACAGAGGACCTTAATAGACATTTTTCCAAAAAAAAAAAGAGAAAAAGGACAAAAAATAACAAGTGTTCATAAGGATGTGAAGAAAAAGGGAACCCTTGTGCACTGTTGATGGGAATGCAAACTGGTACAACCACTGTACAAAACAGTATGGAGGTTCCCTCAAAAAAATTAAAAAAAGAAATACATGATCCAGTAATTCCACTACTGCATTATTTACCAAATGAAAACACTAATTTGAAAAGATGTATGCATCCCTATGTTTACTGTAGCATTATATACAATGGCCAAGATATGGAAGCAACCCAAGTGTCCATCTATATAAATAAGTAAATAAAGATTGGGGGGGGGTGGGTGTACGTGTATGTGCGCACAATCACACATGCAGGAATATTACACAACCCTAAAGAATGAGACTTTTAAAAGAAGGTTTGCAGGGCGCCTGGGTGGCTCAGTGGGTTAAAGCCTCTGCCTTCAGCTCAGGTCATGATCCCAGGGTCCTGGGATCGAGCCCCACATTGGGGTCTCTGCTCTGTGGAGAGCCTGCTTCCTCCTCTTTCTCCCTGCCTGCCTCTCTTGGCTACTTGTAATCTGTCAAATAAATAAATAAAATCTTTAAAAAATAAAAAAAATAAAAGAAGGTTTGCAATGATGTGGATAGAGCTACAGAGTACTATGCTAACCAAAATAGGTCAGTCAGAGAAAGACAAATACCATTATGATTTCACTTATATGTGGAACTTAAGAAATAAAAGAGATGAACATGGGGGTGGGGGGGTGAGGCAAATCAGAAAACAGACTCTTAACTATAGAGAACTAGGCGTTACTTAAGGGTCGGGGGGAGGGAGAATGGGCTAAATGGGGGATGGGTATTAAGGAGGGCAGGTATTGGAAGGAGCATTGTTCATTATCATATGTATATATGTATCATATGTAAGTAACAAATCACTAAATTCTACTCCTGAAACTAATATTACACTCTATGTTAACTAACTGGAATTTAAGTCAAAACTTAGAGGAAAAAATGTTTTAAATAAAAGAAAAGAACACATATAATTTAAATATACACATATCTGATAATACCTAAATATTTTACTATAAAATATTAAAATATTTTAGTCAAAGATTAAATAAATGTATCATCAGAGTAACTACAGACTAGTAATACCTACTTAAAAAAGGAGAGTCAGCAGAAGAACTGCGAAGACTTCAAAGTTGTGAGTATTGATTATACTACCCTAGAGAGCAGGGTGGTATTACTAAAAGAGCACAGGGCTTTGAAGTCAAACCAGAGGTTGAATTCATCTCTATCATCTTTACATACACCAAAATGTCCAAGAGATGTTCTCTTCTTCAAGGAAAGTTCTCCTTTCCTTACTCTACCTATCTTTTACCATTATTCTAGAACAAGCACTGGGGCACCTGGGAGGCTCAGTCAGTTGTCTGTCTTCAGCTGAGGTCATGATCCTGGGGCCTTGGGATAGAGTCCCACATCCAGATCCTTGCTCAGTAGGGACCCTGCTTCTCCCTCTCCTACTCTCCCTGCTTGTGTTCCCTCTCTTGCTGTCTCCCTCTCTCTTTAAAAAAAAAAAAAAAAAAAAAAAAGAGTATATGAGCCCATATTAGTTTGTCATTCCTTTCCCATTCCATCACACGTAACACACACTGCCCCAGAAACCTCAAAGTCCTGAGGCTAGCTTTACTGCAATCTGTGAGTTATGATTTTTGAAGTTACCTTCCTAAAACCTGGGCCTTGGTGTCATATTGTCCACTAATTATTTACACACCCTTTCTGCACATCTCCAGAACTCAATTTCTTTATGCATAAAAAACAAGCGAACACGCTTGAAAAACCACCTTCTAGAAAGTTTCAGATGGTAATAATGAGATCTGAGTGGTCAGAGGGGTCTCCACACATTCTGAAGAAGTAGCTGGTCAAAGTACTTTGACGACATCAAAATTAAGAGTTCCACAAGTCCACAGAAATAGCTCTACAGTACACAACATCCTCAAACATGTTTTTAAAAGAAATTTAACAAACCTATACATACCATATGCCACCCCCAGACAAAAATAAAAAACAAACGATTCATAAGTACCTATATTTCAATATCAAACTTACTGTGACGTTTAAATTCCTTCTGTAGTTTACTGATCTGGTTGCTTTTTATCCTGTTTCCAGATATTGTTTTCACTTTCTTTGGTTTCAATGTAGTCTTCAGACTGGGTCCTGCCCTTGCATCTACCACCTGGAAGAAAATACTGAATATTTAATACCATTTAAAAAAAAATGATACCTCTTGTATTCCTTCAGTTCAGATAAATGCCTATTTGAAGGAGCCAAAATTGAGAACCAGCTTTCTATTCAGAGTATTTGAGAGTCCACATGTACTTTTAATCATGGTATTAAAAAATCATGGTATTAATTAATACCATGATTAAAAAATCATGGTATTAAAAAATACCATGTACAAAAAATTGAAAGATATATATACAGCA
Organism: Mellivora capensis; assembly: GCA_004024625.1. Lineage (NCBI taxonomy): Eukaryota > Metazoa > Chordata > Mammalia > Carnivora > Mustelidae > Mellivora > Mellivora capensis. The sequence goes on along the minus strand of PISX010014117.1, from coordinate 45,432 downwards.
AGAATGACCCAAGAGTTTAAAGAAAATCAAGCCTAGTAACAACTAACATTCCTACAAGACAGTGTTTTATGGTTTACAAAAAGCTTTCATACACTTTTGATTTTACCCTCACTACATAGTAGTAAGGGGACTATTTTTGTTACTCCAATTTAGGGTGAAGGAAAACAAGAGAAATTATCTTTTACTTTATTTCACTAAGCTAGTAAATGGGAAAGAACGGGTAGAGAGGGGTACAAGACTCAAATCAAGGTTTTCACACCTATGCTTTATCCTTTTTTCCATTACATGCTTTAATCCCTGAGGTCACTTATAGGATGGCAATGGTATGTTCTCACACCATCTAGCATGGTCACTGGTTCAGCCCTGCATGGTATCACTTCTCATGAATTGATTCACACTTACTACTTGCACATTTCTACCCTTAAAAAGGTTGCTATCACCTTCAAAATCACAATTTGGATCATCTCTAAATAAAGCTAAAGAAAACTCACTTTTTTATAAATTTTAAGAGTCACAAAAACCTAATAATGTAACATGGTCACCAAACGACAATATAAGGCTAGTGTCAGGAAAAAAGATAAAGAATAATGCCTGCTTTTAAAAAGTATTTTGTATAAATGCCATAAATGTTCTGAAAGCTAGTATACAGAAGATTTAGGGGCACTTGGGTGGCTCAGCGGGTTAAGCCTTTGCCTTCAGCTCAGACCATGGTCTCAGGGTCCTGGAATCGAGCCCTGCATCGGGCTCTCTGCTTCTCCCCATCCCACTGCCTGTCTCTCATGCCTACTTGTGATCTCTCTCTCTCTGTGTCAAATAAATAAATAAAATATTTTTTTAAAAAGAGAGAGAATTAAATAAGACTTAACAGTGTCATTCTGGTCACTGAAAACCAGTGACAATGAGCAAATACAACACACATTTACATACCAGTATGACCTCAACTAAATCTAAATACAGAGAATAACAGCTTCTCCATAAATGACCACTATATGTTAGGCTTTATACATATAATCTCATTCGGTTCTCACAAGAGCTATGAGATAGCTATTATCCTTGCACTTTATAAGTAAATATAACTTGCCCAGAGTTCACAATTACTAAGTGGTAATGGCAGGATTCAAATCCAGTTAATTCTAAACCCTACTGTGCTCATGATGGTACCACAGTGAGTTAGGATAAACGTTATCCTAAGAGTTTAAAAAACAATCCGTGTCTCATTTACTGGAGGAATGTATTAAACCTAAAATACAAGAATGTACACAGTGAATCTCCAAAATGAGGACACTGGATACAGCCTTAGAGAAATGTTACACCAAGCTATTCTGCTTCTAAAAATGCCAAAATGTTAAGTAATTATATCTGAGTAGGAACTGGTGTTTTTCTTTAGTTTTTCCACTTTCCATCTGAGGGACATACTATTTCCTAAATTAGGGGGAAAACCAATGTTACTTTAAAGGTATAACTGAGCAAGACAAAAGATGAACTAACATGATTCCAGTTTTTTTTTGATCCTGCTGGCAATTTCTTCCATCTTTTCACAAGCAGGACACAGGCATTACAGATGTCTCCTGAACGAGTCTCATGCAACCTGATAAGAAAACAACCAAACCTTTGTTAGTTTCATCATTTACATTAAAGAAGTCATGCAGGGGCACCTGGCTGGCTCAGTTGGTAGAGCATACAACTTTTGCTCTCCAGGTTATAAGTTCGAGCCCCACACTGGGTAGAGAGATTACTTAAAAAATAAAATGTTGGGGAGGGGGCAAGAATTCATGCATTCATACATTTCTTTTAGAAAAAAATATACCCAATTATACTTTATAGATGCAATTTCTAATTGTCCTAGGTGATACAGTTCCATTGTTACATTTTATAAATATAATTAACTCCTTGATCCAATGAACCATTCATTCTGTGTACTGCAATTTGGTCATTCTAAAATAATGTTTTAAAAGTTAAATAATAGTAAAATTTAAGACCTAGAGGAGATCCTGGTCGCCATGGTTTCAAACAATGTAGTCCAATTAATCTTTTTCAAGTGTGTAGGTACTTCCACAAACAACAAAATGCCACCTTTTAAGTAAACTAATGTATCATGATATTCTAGTTTTAGACACGTAACTGGAGGCACTGTAATTTTTTCAAAATGACTGCATCTGCATGGGGGGGGAAATCTATAGGACTAGTTACCAAGCTCTTTTTAAATTCTGTCTTTGCAGAACTTTCATTTAGTGCATTATAATAAATACATACAGAAAAATACTGGTAACATTTATCGTGTATACCATTGGAAACACTAGGAGAAAATGTAATTTAAAAAGGCAAGATCAGGAAAAACTCTTTGATAACCTTCAAAATAATTACAAAATCCAGGATTAACAAATAAAAATTCAACAAGTATTTTGATAAAAAAAGAGAAGTAGTAAAAATAACTTCTAACATGGGAAATGGTTCAACAGTGAGTATTTTATCCAAGCACTTGTCAGAAAACAAATTCCATTTTATTAACCAGAGGTTTATCTTCAAGAGATAAATGAGGGGCACCCCGATGGCTCAGTCAGTTGAAATCCAACTTTTTTTTTTTTTAAGATTTTATTTATTTATTTGACAGAGTAAGAAGCAGGCTCCATGCTGAGCAGAGAGGCCAATGCGGGGCTTGATCCCAGGACCCCAGAACCATGACCCGAGCAGAAGGCAGATACCTAATGACTAAGCCATCCAGGCGCCCCTGAAATCCAACTCTTAATTTCAGCTCAGGTCATGATCTCAGGGCTGCAGGATGGAGCCCCACCAACTACATGCGGCTCAGTGGTGAATCTGCTAGAGAGATCCTCTCTTCCCCTCCCTCAAAATAAATAAAGAAATCTTTAAAAAAAAAAAAAAAAAAAAAGATAAATGAAGAACAAAATCATAAAATGAAACATACCCTGACAGACTTCAGGGCAGAACATTAAGTCCTGTTATTATCCTCAGGAGGCTGAGTTAAAGTACATTTCCATAATTTAGAAAAACAACACTAAGAACAGAAAACTACTGGAGGACAACCACTATTAAGAGAAAATAAGAGTCAAGTCTCTCTATATATCTTGAAGTTAAAAACGAGAGTTTGTTTGGTATAACTAAGGGGCTTCCGATTTGGTAGTTCCTTATAATCTGGAAAAGGTTAAGTGGTATTGTTTGATCCGTTTTCAAAGCAAGAACCTTAAAATAGCCTAGATGAGAATGCAGTGATTTAATTTATTAGCACATTACTCCAACTGCCTGCCTTGCTTGGAAATATTTCGTAAGCTGTGATCTTTTTCACTCTAAGAATGGTAAAAACATCAGATGATCTTACCCAAAACAGCTCTGGAAGTCCTTTTCATAGCGTTTACTGTCAGTGAATCGAGAACTGGAGGACTTCGCTCTGCAAATACAGCAGCCCTCTATACTTCGGTACATCTTTGGCTTGTGAAAACCAAACATCTTTTCTTCTGGGCAATAGTCTGTAAAGCCAAGGGAATTGACACAGCTTTGTTGAGGGCTGTAACAAGGAACCATTAAAAGAGAGTTCTCTGCTCCACCCCACCCCCAACAACTTGATATTACATGACCAAGCCAGACAGGAGGGCTCTGGGGAACACTTCCTCCATCTACCTCCATTCTTGGCACTAGCATGCATGGCAAGTGTATAAAACACATAGAATACACTATATGTTAATTAGAAAAAAGAAATGGGGAAAAAAAAACACACCACACAAAATAGCTCAGTTATTTAACAAGGCCTCTACCACACCTCCTTTTACCCTCTTGGCAACACTCATTCCAAAAATGAGGGGAGGGAAGCATTTTTTAAAAATCAACTTCTTTAAAAATTATTTATTTATTTATTTATTGACAAAGAAAGAGAGATCACAAGTAGGCAGAGAGGCAGGCGGGGGGGGGGGGGGGGGGGGGGGGGGGGGAGCAGGCTCCCTGCTGAGAAGAGAGCCCGATGTTCGATCCCAGGACCCTGAGATCATGACCGGAGCCAAAGGCAGAGGCTCAACCACTGAGCCACCCAGGTACCCCTAAAAAAATCAACTTTTAAGTAGAAAATATAACAAACTCTCCCCACTATAAGATGATGGAATCCTACACAATGAAGGACACATCCTAAAATTTAAGGTAAGGCACCCGCCCTTCTGTTTTGCACCTTTGCATGTATATGATTCCCTGCTGGGGAAGTTTTGAGCATTTACCATGACCACTATTTGATACTAAGAACACAAGTAGCTCAATATGCATCAACCCACAATACTCTGCCCTATGGGAAGTTAAAGGGGATTTCTTCTGTGATAAATGGGAAGTTCTAAGCCAGCAAGTTGACTCTGAATTCAAACCTGAAAGGAGGATGTAAAATTCACAAAAATCCAGGGTCAGGATTCAAAAATAATAATTTTATAAATCATTAAGATGAATTAAAAACAAGCTCATATTTCCTGGCAGCTCTTCTATGAAGACCTGTCCCTGAGAGCAGTAATAAATACTGAGAGGCAGAGGTCCAAGAAATGCAGGTGAGATAAATTGTGATTCTCATGATGAAAAACATCTCAGTATCAAGCAAGGACAAAAGGAACAGCTCTAGAGCTTACATGTAGCAAAAATGTAGCTAGCAGTAAATACCCACCTTAGAAGAAATTTAGAATACCCAAACCAAGAGACAGTTTCACCAGAACATCTGGTGTTCTTTTATGGTGTCCCATCAGAGAGAGACTAAAAAGTCAATGAATATAGAAACTAAATCCCAATGGGGAAGTGTTAAGAATCCAACTACAAATCATCACAAAAGCATCACATACAGTACCAATAAGAAAAACATTATTAATACCAAGTAGACTGGTACCCATAGTTTTAGGAGTCATAACCACAGAACACCATCCTTTTAAAGCTCTTTTAGATACACACTGAAATAAATAGGAGTAAAACAAAAACTTTGGTATGTCTTTGAATAATCTGTCTGATCCCCATTCCATCTCAGTTCTGGTTGGTACACCAGAGGAAGTATTTACAAAAGCAATTCACAGAAATAATCAAATACCCATGCTGTGTTACGTGTCTGAGATTGAGGGATTCTGAAATACGGACAGAGGAATTAGGATTTATTTTTTTTAAAAGTTTTATTAGCAAACAACTAAACACTCAAGCTTTCCTTTTAAAAAGGGGCCATTATTTATCAAGTGTTCTTCTTAAATGTTTTTGTTGGTGGGGGAGGCAGGAAAAGAAGGGAGATGGGGGCCAGGCAGAAGGCCACTGATGCATTTGAATAATTAAGCCTAAACAGTTATTTCAGGGCGGCTGGGTAGGTCAGTGGGTTAAAGCCTCTACCTTCAGCTCAGGTCCTGATCCCAGGGTCCTGGGATCTAGCCTCACATCAGGCTCCCTGCTCAGCTCAGAGGAGCCTGCTTCCTCCTCTCTCTCTGCCTACTTGTGATCTCTGTCAAATAAATAAATAAAATCTTTGGGAAAAAAAAAAACAGTTATTTCAATTTAAGAATTGTTAAAACAAGAAAACAAAATATTCTTAGTTGATTATTTTTGTTAAATGAAGCACTTGGGAATTTTTTTTGAGAGGAAAAAAACAAGGAAGATACTCTATACAGTAGGAAGAGGTATAGTAAGACCTGTGAAATGAGATACAGATTTTTCTCCAAAACAACAAGCCCAAATGATAAATGAAAAGAAATGTCCTGAGGGGGTGTCTGGGTGGCTCAGTCAGTTAGGTGTCTGCCTTCACTTCAGGTCATGATCCCAGGGTCCTGGGATTCAGCCCAGCATTGGGCTCTCTGCTCTGCTCAGCTCAGAGGAGAACTTTTTTTCTCCCTCTCTTCCTCCCCCCTGCTTGTGCTCTCTTGCTCTGTCAAATAGACAAATAAAATCTTCAAAAGAGAGAGAGAGAAGGAAAGAAAGAATGAAAGAATGAATAAAAGAAAATGTCCTAAAGAAAATGATGGTGTATTCCTCGGTTTTGAGACAAAAATGTTACGTGACTTTTTCCAGTTCTCACAACTAACCTGTGGGCTCTCCAAACTCCCCTAACATTCTCCATTACCATTAAGAAGGTCAAAAGTCCACACTTCCTCTTACAGTGGCCAGCTTCACCAATAGCTCTAGGAAACTTCAGCCTCCCTTCTCAGCAAGGACAAAGGAAGTACAGCAAGAAAGTCCAGTTCATTCCCTTAATACACAGACCAAATCCTATTACAACAGATAGATTGCCTCTCCACAAATAAACATGCCATCAAAACCATACAGCATTGGGATCATCTCCAAGATAGCAACTACCTTCGCCAAGGCTGGATTTGACCAAGAAACACAGTTTGTGCCAGTTACTGTACGGGCAAGCTTCTAAGGAATGTTAGGGTTATAGCTAAATACGGAGGCCTTCCATTTTATAAGCAGTTATTGTGAGTCAAGTGTTCATCTTCAATATGATATTTTTGTTGGTGGGGATCTCCACAAAACTTAGCCAACAGTCCCCACAAGACATTGCATTCTTCAGACTGAGTAATATTTTTTTAGGAATTGGGGAAAATAAAATAGCCTGATATCTTCTGACTGACAATCCTTTACATAGCTCTGAGATATTATGTTCATCCTGATAAAATTCTGCTTCAGTGTCTGAGAGGGGTGTCCCTGATTTTCTGGGCAGCGCTAATGCAGTAAGGTGCAAGGTACCCGCCTGCCGCCAACACACAAGAGGTGTATGAACCTTTTAATGGATTACTTAAACCTATTAAACCTTTTCTGAGCTTATTCCTGCACTTGGGAGGCACCTGGAATCTGCAGCAAATACACAGGGGTTTCATTTTGGGCTTTGTTTACAGCAACCCAGCTAAGCAGTGGTTGGTGTTTAACCATTTTGCGCTTTGGGGAGCCCAGAAATTAATGAAAGCATTTTCACAGAATCTAGAGACCCACTAATGTTTTAAAAAACAAAACAGAACAAAACAAAAAACAACCCTATTAAACCTACCCACTGTCTGGAGGAAGAGGACACAAAATGGCTCTAAAACCAACTTATTTTTTGTATTTATAGAGAAGGTAGTAAGTAGGTGTAACACAATTAGATTTTAAACCTGGAATTTCTGTTATTTCAACAAACCTGGTGATTCTTTAGAATATTTCTTTCCTAGAATATTCCTAGAAATTTCCTAGGATATTCTTTCCTAGTCCCACATTTGTGCAATATTAAATGATTCCTCCAGAACAATTTATTTGTTCAAATGACACTGTAAGCTATTAAACTATTTGTGACTTTTGCATCTATTCTCACAGGAGTCACATCATTCCACAGTTTTCACAGACGGCAGCTAATACCATCTGCTTCCTAATTGATGAATAATTACAGAAGAGAGTGGACACCATACAATCTTGCTCTTAAGTGTATGGGGAAAGCAGAAGAAAATTAAGCTTTGAGATAAAGCCAAAAATCAGGAAAGATTTAAAATGCCTGTTAAAAGCTGCCATTTTGTCTTCTAAAATTAGAACAGTGGTGATGGTTGCAGAACTCTGTAAACATACTAAAAACCACTGACTTGTTCACTTTTAAAGAGTGAATTTTACGGTGTGTGAGTAATATCTCAAAAAGCTTGTTTTAAAAATGAAAACAGACTGGGTTAGGAATTGTCTTTGTATATCTTTGTAACCTCAGCCTTTAAATAATCCCCCCGTCACTTAATAGGTACTCAAAAAATGTGATTAAACTTTTTTAACAAGTTGTTGTGTTTTTTTTTTAAGTTGTTGTTTATACAGCATCTCATGTTTTATAAGGCACTTTCATTAACATTATTTCTTTGGCTGCTGTCAGCCAAACAGCCACAAATTTTTACTGTTCTGTCCAACTTAATTCAATCTCCCAAAGTTAAAAAGATTAAAGTTAACAGTTCAGTCAGCAAAAACCGTAAGAGAAATAAGTGTAACTATATAGGCAAAATATCACAGACAACAAAAAGTGAATTTTTAAAAATGCAACAATTAATTCTAAACATCTGATTAATTTCTGGGGTTTTTCCCCCCACTTTAAAGCTGCGTAATTCATATAAATCTAATGATCAAATTAAAAGATGGGGAATGCAACCTTAGTGTTAACACAAGGAAAGGGTGGGGTCAATGCTGTATGTCAAGGATACAAAAGGACCAATTCTATTCTTTATTTATCAAGTAATCTCTGTGCCCTACATGGGGCCCAAACTCAACCCGGAGATCAAGAGTCTAATACTCAACTAACTGACTGAATCAGCCTGGAGCCCCATCAAAAGGACCAGTTATAATCTAATCTAAAAAGATTACAAAGCCAAAGAGCAGGGATAGTATCTATTTTATACTTAATTCAACATGCAGAAGGTAAGTACACTGAGTACAACATAATATAAGTGGGAAAGAAAAGGAAGCCTTACAGCAATAACTAATACTGAAGGGATGCTATTTAAGAAAAAGTTTTCTGATAAATAATTCAAGCCTTAAAGAGGGTCTTTTAAGAATACTAAACTCATTTTAAACTTGACTTTAATCAGGAAACAGTATGAAGAATAGTGAAATGCGGGCGCCTGGGTGGCTCAGTGGGTTAAAGCCTCTGCCTTCGGCTCAGGTCATGATTCCAGGGTCCTGGGATCAAGCCCCGCATCCCTGCTGAGCAGAGAGCCTGCTTCCTCCTCTCTCTCTACCTGCCTCTCTGCTTGCTTGTGATCTGTGTCTGTCAAATAAATACATAAAATCTTTAAAAAAAAAAATAGTGAAATGCAAATTTCAAAGCTTTTAGTATGCTTTTTAATATGGAATTGGAGACAGTGAGGTGAAGAACTTAATTCTACAGAGTATTCTTGTCTTATCTCTTGCAAGAGTATTAATTTAACATTTAGGAAAAGAGATTTATCTTCTTATGATAAATGCAACATCTAATAGGATCACTTTTTTTGGTACACTTTGAAGGACACCAATAGTTCCTCTAAATATAACTTCCCCAATTCCACTTTCTAGATTCCTTTTAGGAAGTAAAGGGTTTTTTTTAATTTCCAAAAATACCTTTCAAAACTACAAAATGCCACTGGATGGACTGGATAGAAGAAAACTAAAAGATAAGTATGTATGCCAAGGTGATAAGTCAGCTTTATAGTTAATGTTACAATTTGTCCATGCCACTTTGGGAGATGAAATTCTGATTACAATTACAGCTGCAACATGTAATTATAATTACAAATGCAACCTCCCCCAAAAAAGTATTCCTAAAGTGTTTTTCATTTCCAATAGACCAAAATTCTACAACTTATCATCACTTTTATTAAAAACCAATGGACACAGACCTAAAACACACACACACACACACACACACACACACACACACACGACACTAGAAGCATCCTATATGTCCGTGGATTCTTAGATTGGTTAAATTATGATGTCTTCATACTACAGAATACAGTTCTAGCCCCTAAAAAGAATGCAGATTTGTGATATGTACAGCAGGGGAACTATCCAAGATACCTTGTTCTGTAAAATAAACAAGAGTAACAGTTACACAGTACAATCCCATTGTGTGTTTTTAAAATGGGACCTTAACTGCCTTTTTAAAATCGTTTTCTAAAAACTAATAACTAGTGCCTCTGAGGGGAGCAAGGATGAAGGAAGCTTACTTTCACTTTCCTCTTTCTAGCACCACGCCCCCAAAACCTTAGTTATCATCGCACACCTTGACTTAACTAAAGAGGGATCTGAGAGAGCCCAGAGAGCTTAAACAAACTTCCTCAAAGACACAAGATGGAGAGATACACATTAGGAAATACACTCCACAGCAGAGAGAGTACAGAACAGACATGGAGCAGGATGGGAAGGAAGCTGTAGAGAAGAGACTAGCAAAAGATTTGTAAAGTGGGAAGGAAGCAGCGTTGAATAAAGACAAAGGGAACCAAGCAACCAAAGACAACTTTGAAGTGAAGGAGATGGCACTTCTTTAGAGTTGAACTTTAAAATGACAGGATGATGGGAAAGGAAGAGATATAAACACTGAAAAAATACCCGTGATCAAAAGTTATGAGCAACCTTTAGTTGCTGTAATTAATTGTTAATGTCACCCTCGACACCATTTTTAGTCAGTGGTATGCTATCTTGAATCACCTGTAAGTACAGGATCCAGTAAACACTAACAGCGTAACTGGAGCAACACTTCAGAGTCAAACAGGACTAAGAGTGTTTTGTGTTCTCGTGCTGCCAGGCCACTTGGTTGCAATGTTCCCCCACAATGAGACCTGTTTCATCAGCCTTGATTAAGGAAAGCCATGGAGCCATTGAACATTATTCCCTCTTACCTCCCTGTTACCAATCCATATCGCAACACCAAAAATTTTGAAGTTACTTTACCTGTTCACTTTTAAGGGACAAATTTTAACTTGGCTAAAAAAAAAAAAAAAAACTGAGGAAGGGTTGTGGACCCCACTTCTTTGCCAATGGCTTCTTCACACATGTACCCAGTCTCTGAATTATGTGGTAAAGTATTTATTATGGTTGCCTGTGGAATTCACACTTAGCAAAAGAACCTAGAACTCATTCTACAGCAAAGGGGTCAAACTCAGAAATAAAGTCTTCAACTGAAATAGCCTAAGTTAAAAATAAAAATAAAAAATCCAGGTCTCTGAGTCTTAGATAGTATAAAAAAAAAAAAAATACTAGGTCCTCCCATTTTTAACAGTGTGAAAAAACACTGGGTATCCTAATTCTAGATTAGGACTGACTCCAGTGGATGAGAAAATTGTAAAGGTTAGGGAGATAGGATTTATCTGTTTCTAAGGGGTGATTATCATCATTTAAGAAATATAACTACCGTTGAATCTGCTAAAAAAAAAAAAGGAGGGGGGGACACTATAATAGTCAAGTTGGAGTCTATTTCTCCTTTTCTCTTTACAACTGAATAGGAAGTCACTTCTAACTTTATTTGCCCCTCTGCAATATTAGAATAAAATCTTATTTCTACTTTCCAGGGATGCTGGTGAAGCAAGAGTATGAAAATACCAGTGTCTGTATACCATTTATTTCCTTAAGTTTATAAGACTTGCATATTACAGAAATATAAATTCTATCTATCCCAGGACATATCCAACAGATTAAACTGAGGACAAAATCCTGATTTCTGACAGTTTTCTTTTAAAGCCCAGGTTTGTGGGAAAAGAGGAATCTGGTCATTTCAGGGAGATTTTAAGGTCATGAAATTGAACCATATTCTTTTCTGTGAAGCTTTGTTTTTCCAAACTTATGAAAAATGTTAAGAAGTGGGATATGGTAGCATATACCTGGTCTGACCCAAACCTCAGAAAATTTCTTGAGCTCTCTGACCCTTCCATTTCTGAATGGTACCCATAAAGCATCAACACAAGGGCTGGCAAGTCCTAACCTTTAAATACTCTAAACTAATTCTATAATCTCTTCCAAACATATTCTTCTGGTATTCACCTACCTTAGTTATCACCTATATAGTCACATAAAAAATCTGGAAGTCAACCGGGCTCTCCCTTCTCAGGCTCTGCATGGCCCCCAACATGTTTCTACTATGAAGTCCTTGAAGATTCTATTTCTTCCTTCACTTCTCTGGTTCATGTCCCTTCTGTCCTCACTGCCTATTTGTTCCTCATTATGGTGCTGGAGCCTTGTAACTGATTTCCTTAGAGCCTTCAAACAGGTGGTCCCTTCCTAAAGCTCAAACATTAATCATCTCTTTCAAGGTATCAATAGGCACTTCAGGATACTATCTAAACTCCCTGGCAAGAAATGCAAAGCTTTTCAGGATCTGGTCCTGCTTACCAGCTGCTCCCAACTTTCTGATATTCCAGGAGTGTCAAAACAACTTTAATAACAGCTACATCTCTACCCAGGTTGTTATCTCTGTCTTGGGATGGTTTTACCTCCATCCTCTTAACTTGGGAAATTCTTTTTTTTTTTTTTTTTTTTAAACAAAAGCTGTCTATACCTGTATTGTAATACCTAACACAAGATTTTTACACACTTGTTTGTTCTATTACCCTCCTCCTCTCAATGGTAAACTGTTGCAGAGCAGGAACTGTCTTATATTACAACCAGGTGCTACTTGTACATGATACACAGATACACGCAGAATTTGCTAACGCCTGAAGAGTGGGATAAGCAAAACAAATCTGAACAGTATACTTAAGCACACAGAATGGGAAATGGGGTCCAAAATAAAAAGGTGTATTGAAAAACTGATACTTTGAATGGAGTCATTTTTAACATTTAGTCTGTAGACTTTTGTAGAAAAAAAGGTTCAAAGATTTCCAGGGAATGTAAACCAAGTGAATCACTTTAATTAGAAAAGACTAATAGAAAATAATTCAATGATTTCATTGAATTATTCTGATAACAATCAGAAAAATATTTCTTGCTTATTTGAAGCAGGCATGTGGGGAGGAAGGAAAGGTTAGGAGAACAGTGTGGAACAAAATGAAATCTCAAAACGAGAGCTATTTAAACTCAGCATATATTAACATGAACAATATATTAACATTAGCCAAATTAAAATTACATTAAGACAAATCAAACTACTTATGTAATAGGTGGAAACAACTCAATATAAAGCTAAAAATGAATTATTTTAGTTCAGTTGCAACTCTCATACTTCTGGTGCAAAAAGAAAACCTTCCTTGAAAACAAACTGCCTTCTCTTAGACTAGATGCATTTCCAAATTATTTCCATAATACAGAAAACCTTAGTTACAGACTCAATTAAAAGAGAAAACTGAAGAGCCAAAAGACAATGAAACGTTTTCAATTTGTAACCTCCCAGAGTCAAAACTAAGTGTGGAAAATCCAAGACTCTTGTGGACAAGAGAAATCAGGAAGAAAGAGAATGGTGTTTTCTCGATTTCCACAAGTTTTTGCTGTAAAATGGTTCAATCAAAATTGGACAGGCAACCGGTGTAGAAGACAGTGTCCTCCCAGAACCAGTTTCTGAAAGTAGGGGAGAAAGCCAAAGACACTTGTACTTTCCACTCAACATTTACTGAATTATTTCCTCCAGCAATGTAACTGGCCCCAGGCCTCAGTTTTGTCTCCTGTAAAATGTCTACTTCCCAAATGTGAGAACAGCCAGTATTTACCAAGCATATCACTTGCTTAATTATTTACAGCCTTGTGAAGTAGTAGGTATTACTATTACTGTTTTGTAGAGGAGAAAACTGGACAACCAAGTGACTTATTTAACACGATCACAGCTTTGAAACCCAGGCATTTTAACCTGGGACTTCCAAACAACAAACCTAATGCCCCAACAAATGGGTTCCCTTCTTTCTCAGCCAATTACATTCCGTTTAAGTGGAAAAAAAAAAAATGTTGTATTTTTAAAGCAACCTACTATGTGTTGGCATGTTAAATTAATTTGTCCTCATCACAGCATACAAAGTTGGTTTAGATTTCAAATAAGCTTAAGCTTTCCCCACTGAAAAACTGATTTTACATTGAAAATCATTCTCAAATTGCTTTTCTGACATAAATCTGCAGGAGTCTGAGCCCCATGAGCCAGGTTTTTCCAGGCCCTGATTACAAGTGGGAAAATAAACTGACCATCCAGTCAAGAATACTGTGGGACAGCAGCTTTAAGGCCTGCTGCCCACCAAGGTTCCAGAACACACAACCTATTGAACTTTTCATTTCCAAACTCCTGAAAAAAGTAATGCAAAAAGGAAGGCGGTCTTTCCCACTCTCCATTCATTCACCTTGATAAATCAAATCTCCTGCTGCACATATGTGATACTTAAAACAGAAACTATTAAAAAAAAAAAAACACACAGAAACTATTAAGCTCTATTGTACTTGAAATCTCCAAGAACACTGAAATTCTAGCTGTATCCCAGGTATAAAATACTAATGAAGATAAACAAATCAAAGAATCTTAGTGTACTTAAAAAGCATCTCTTACACATTTTATATAATAGCCCAAAGAAATAACTGCACAAAAGAAACTCATAAAGTTATTAAATACAAAGTTTTTCATATTCTTGACATGTTCCTTCTACCCACTTCAGAAATGTATTGTTACTTAATTGGCTGCCCTTAAGTATTTGTACTTTGGTCAATCAAAACCTGGGAGAAACAGGTCTATTTAATATCAGAACAATAAAAAGAGCAATTTGTAGGTTTTTTTGTTTGGGCGTGGCATCTAAAAATATTATTTTTTGGTAACAACCACTTTTAGATCCTAACCCTTAAACATTATCCAAATGTGGGAGAAATCAGGAAAGAAGCTGCAGTTCCGGTGCTGCTTATGGGTTGTCTAGACTGCAGGCAAACCCCAAATACCAAAGAAGCATCCATGTGTCAAACCAGCATAATTTTTGAGCTATGCCTGGGGCCACATAACAAAAAAAAAAAAAAAAAAAAGTTGGCTCCAAAAGAAAATCTAACAGGGGTAACCAAAAGGTCAACCCCAGTTCACAGGAACTAGGAAGCAGCTAGCAGGGATAGCTACAGCCTTTTACCCTGTCAACCCCCTTAGCAGCTTCCTCCCCAACCCCCATATAAAATCTCCAAGAAAAGCCCAACTCACCACGAGCAGCTAGCTTCTTCAAGGTCATCCTAAGATAAGGCAATGAACAATCACCATTGAGCCACGCATACCTTTAGGGCTAAAAGAGATTTTCCCCCTTCCCCAAATCGTTATATAAATACTTTAAATGCCATCAGGCTTTTCTCCAATTCCATCAGAAACAAACTCCTAGACTTTAGATTGACCACCTAAATAAACGTGTTCGGTTTTGCGACCTACATTATTAAAAGGCTTTCCAAGTCTGGCAAATGGCAAACTCCAGTTCAAAAACAGGTGCCTTCAAGGTAATTTTAATGACAAGGTCAAATTCGTATTTTTAATTACTAGAAGAATAAGGTGTTGTTGTTTTTTTTAACCTTCCTCAGGACTACGTGAGGCGTGGGGACTGGGGGAGTACTGCTAGGGTAAAACTGCCTCACACAGGGTCAGTATTGGCGTAATCAGTAGTTCCTAGTCTTCCCAGTGTCTGTAGTTAGCCAAGGTTAGACGAAGAAAATAAAAACAAAGAAACCTACTAGGTCTAGTTACCAGAACAAACTGCACCGCCCTGCCACCCCAAGAAACCAACCCCACCCGCAACCAAAACAAACCTCACCCCTCCCGGAGCCCCCTCCCACACGTAAACACACAAAGAAAACAGCGGCACGCACAATTCAGCCACAGTCCTCACTTCCCTTTGTAGGACAACGGGGAGCCCCGAAACTTCCCCACGGTGGTTTTTCGGGTGTCGTCGGGGCTGGGCGCCCTCAACGTGCGGGCCACGACTCGACTGCGGGGGGTTGGGGTGCTCGCCGCACGCACCCGCTTCCCAAAAGCAGCCAGATGCCTCCCCAGTCCTCCTGCGGCCCTCGGCACCCCTCCAAATGCGCTTCCCCCTCGGGCACGCGGTGACGGCCGAGAGAGAGGCACCGGGGCAGCAAATAGAAACGCTCCCCGGTGGGTTTGTTGGTAAATAGAACAACTTGGGTCGGGAAGAAAGTTCCTGCGGAAAGCTGCTCGCCGGGGCGAGGGCGGCAGGAGGTGACCCTCGTCCCTTGCCGCCTCCTCCCTCACCTGCGCCGGAACAACGGGCCCCCACGCACGCCCGCCCGCCCGGCGCCTCCCGCAGGCCGCGCCTCCCGCACGCCGCGCTGCCGGGGCTTGTTCCTCCTCATGGCTTTGCCCTGACGTAATTCAAACATGGCAACAGTTCGACTTCAAAGGCGAATCCACAGACCTCCCAGACACAGACTCCGGGCCACGGGTAACGGGCCAAGAACTCGGGGCCACGCTCTCCCAGCCCCTCGGCCGTCGCGGCACTCGGCGCCCGTGCTGAAGCGCCGGGGCCCCGAGACCGCCGCCTTCCTGCCCGCCCGGAGCGCGGAGCACGCCGCCTCCCCGCGCACCAGCATGGCACCTCACGCCAGCAGCGCCGCCAAAGTTTCCCCGCGAAGAGCTGAGGGACAAAAGCCCTTCTCGAAACTCGCCCAAAGTTCGGGGGGCCGGGCCCACACGCCCTCCGCCCGGCGGCCGCCCCAGCGCCGGCGGGGCCCGCACGGGCACATGCAGCTCTTTGTTTTCTGTCCAGCCGGGCGCTGCCTACGTGCAGCATCAGGGATGTCGGATTGTTTCTCAGAGGCGAGAGACACTTGACGATCACCCCGGGTTAGGGTCCGGACCCCGCGCCCCGAGAGCTCGGAGCCTGTACCCCCGTCCTCCCCTCAGCAGCAAGCCCATTTAATCAAAGTTTTTCAGTGTCCTTGATGAGAAACGCCCGATTACCCGCCTCGCACCAGCGGAGAGTTGGCGACTTTCACTCTGCTTTTTAAACTGGCAAGACGCCATCATCAGCAAATCACATTGTCCTGCCGGCTGGCCGGCCCCGACAGCACCCGCATCTCTCTGCCGGCTCGGAGCCGGACACTCACACCGACCTCCGGCGAAAACCGGGGTCGCAGCCCCAAGCACGTGGTCTGTCATGTTCAGCACAAAAAGCAGTGCCCTCCGGAGTTCCCTCACTCCTTCGGCGCACACAACGCCGCTGCCTCCATCCCCAAGCCAACTTGGCTCTGACTAGCCATCTTAAGCCGCACACGGCTGCCCCAGAAAGCCCTCGCCGTGGCGCCCACATCTACGCTACAGGTGAATAAACTGCGAACAAAACTTGAGGCTCCACAGACACATGGGCCCCCCGCGCTGCCTGGGCGCGGTCCGCCGGGAAGAGGCGTTAGGGAGCCAGGCTGCTTCAAGCGGCCGCGTGTTGCTCTCATTGTCGCATCCGCATCCCTCCGGAGTTCGGCAAACAACGCCACGCCGCGTGCACTCCGGCCACCGGGCGCGGACCCAAAAGGCCGATTTAAACCCCCTCACGCCCGCCAGCTCGCAAGCAGACGGCAACTTAAGTTTCCGAGCGAATGGCGTTTATTGTCCACCCTTCTCAAACACGCGCCGGGGGCTGCAACGAAACTAAACCACGAGGTTCAACCGCGGCGCCCGACCACTCCCGGGGCGCGCGCCCACGCGGATGCACCAGCCCGGGGCCCCTCCGCAGTTGCCAGCAAGTCGTTTTTCTCTCGGGCCTTCCAGCCACCAGCTCCTTTCCGCCACACAACACTACGGCTGAGAAAAATCATTGTCACCTTCAACGTGGATCCCTCAACTCCGGCGACTGCAACCTCCACTCACTTCCCCCACCCCAAGACTTTCGGTTTGCCTCCAGTACCCTCCCCAATTAAAAAAGACACACTAAACATGTGTACAAAAGAACCCGGGGCTTGAAGATCACGAGAACATTGCTCCCAGCAATGCCATATCCAAGACAAAACTTCCTGTGCGTGCGTCTGTGTGTGCGTATTTGTGTGGAAGGACCGGGGGATGTGGGGGAGGTGAAAAGAGGAAAAAAAAAAACCCCACTCTGAAATCAAAGCCTCGTGAAACAGTTTTGCACCAGAGTAATGGTTAGAGTCACTCACCTTCCAAAGGCAGCCGTTCCACGCGCAATAACGTTCCCGAGGTGCGGAGTGCACGCCAAGCCAACCCCCCCTTCCGATCGCTCCCTCCTCCTCAACTGCCTTGTCTAGAAAGATTGTCTCCTGCAGTTCTGCAGTTGCTACCGCTGGCCGGGAAGGTGTAGATTCCGCTTTCCCTCTGCGCACGCGCGTCTCCCGGTACAAAATTCTCCTGAATCGAACTTATTTGCATACGGGCACGCGCGCGTCGAGGGCTGGGAGGGGAGAAGGCCCGGCGGCCGCGCGCGCTCCCGGGGCCTCTATTGTCCTTTTAAGGGGAGAAGCGCCGCGGCGCGGGAAACTAGGCGGCCAGAGGGAAACGGGGGCGGGGACTGCTTACTACGGCTGACGTCACGTAAACAAACGCCCCCTGGCTGAAGGCTGCAGCGGAGAGGGAGTGGCGGGGTGGGAAAGGCGGAAAGGTTAGCGAGGGAGGGTAGACGTTCGGCTGCAAAAGTGAAGTGTTTTCCACCCTGAAGTTCTTGGGGCTCACCTTTTCTCGTGGAAAGATAGTTTTGGAAGATGTTTTTGCAAAATTGTCACACCTGTGCCCACGTTCAGGCTGGACGCGACAGGAGAGGTGGTCTTCCAGGCAACCAGACTGAATTTATCCCTCCTATATTTCCTAAATTTTGTTTGGAGTTGGGTTTTTGAAGGTTGTTGTGTGTGTGTTTTTTTTTTAAGTCCTCTGGAACCAGGAGAGATTCGTTTCCGTTTTTCGTGCAGTTTTAATGAGTCGTTTAAAAAAGTCCCATTTTGACACTCTATCCATTCATTAACTCCCGCCTGCTTTCCTCAAGCAGTAACCCAACCCATAACTATCCAATTTTTCCCCCACTTCGGCCTTAAGATTTCAAGCCTGTCTGATTGAATAACTTCCGTGGGAACAGTGTAGCTTTCCTAAACGACTAGTCGGTGGAAGTCAGTAATCTAGAAACATGCATACCTCCTCCAGCTGCTTGTAAAGGGTGTTCCACTCACCCAGAACTAATACCACTAACTGGTGGTCCTGGGAATGGAAAAAGTGGCCATCAAGTGCAGACTTTCCCTAATGAAATGTATAATAAACCAACAATTTAAAAGCTTCCTGTCCCAGGAGGAAAGAAAAAAAAACCGAAAAATTGCAGTAACTCTTCTCATGTTAAGTAAAAAAAATGAAAAAAAGAAGAATTGTGATACACCTTTATTTGGAGAACACACCTAACACCAACAGATTGAGCCCCTGATGAAATGATAGAGGAAGGGTGGGGAGAGAGGAAGGATGTTTTTCCCAGAAACTTGATATTGTTCCCAAGCTACAAAAGTGTGGACATCAACCATAAAACTTAATCATCTGCTGACAAATGTCACTGTTTTCACTTAATGTCAACAATATGGAATTAAATAGATACTTCTGAAACACTAATTTAATTCAACAAACAATTCATAGTACAGTCAAGACAAACCCACTTCCAACGTCTTTCAAGTAATGTTTCTTTTTTTTCTTTTGGAAACATACTATTTCCCTAACTGTATATGATTTTATTTATTTATTTGTCAGAGAGAGAGGGCGAGCGAACACTGGCAGACAGAGGCAGAGAGAGAGAAGTAGGCTCCCTGCCGAGCAAGGAGCCCGATGTGGGACTCGATTCCAGGACGCTGGGATCATGACCTGAGCCAAAGTCAGCTGCTTAACCAACTGAGCCACCCAGGCGTCCCCCTAACTGTATATGAAAACCACATATTAAATACCTGCAAAAAAGAGGGGAAAAAAAGACACCCCTCACTAAAATGTGAACTCCCTCAGGGCAAGAATTTTATATTGTATTCATTTTTGTACTTCAGTGCCTAAAACAGTACATAGCAGAAAAATTGAAAAATTGCTTGTAAAATAATAAATTGATGGGCATTTTCAAAGTTATTTATCAGACTTACCTCAAGTCAGCAGCTTTACTTTAGTGTAGAGTTTTTGTATTTAATCTAAAATGAGTTTGGAAGTTATAGTGATCACCTCAATTAATATGATGCCTATGATGCTCAAACAGTTCTTGTCCTAATAAAGTGGAGTGGAGTAGGCTTCCTAGCTGTTTCTGGGCTTTCATTGGTAACAAACTGGATCCTGAGCATAAACACCTACCTTCTTTTTGAAGAAAATGTTTATAAGTTGTCCTGGATTGTCTCGTGTACTTATTTGGTTTATGACAGATCTTCCAAAAATAATTTCAAATTAACATATGCTTTTACAAATATGAAAGTTGCAAGTATGATAATACTTTTCAAACTTCAATTATTGCTTACAGGATATATCTGTCTATATATTATATATTATATAAAATATAAAAATGTGCCTTGAATGCCTTTTCTCTAGAAACTTTATATAAAGAATATATATATAATGTAATCCAGGGGTGGAATAGGTTCAATGAACAAGCTATGTAGAAATTACATACAGTATTTAGAATAAAAAAGTACCTGAAGCTTCAGAGCTACTGAGTTACCTAATATTGCACAGCAAGACTTCCTGTGCTCTCAAAGTAGAAGTCAAGAAGTAATCTGGGTAATTTTTGTAGGAAAGGTAGCAACAAAATCCTTAAACAGGAATTTGAGTTTCTTAGAGTCATTAAAAAAAAAAAAAACAAAAAAAACGCAGCAAAAAACAACAACAAAAAAAAACGCTCCTAGTTTTGAACAACCAGATGCATTCCAAAGGTTCTTTTGTTTATTCTGTTTCTTTAACATATTGTATGGCCATCTCTACCCAGGTGCAATAGCTCATTTATGGGCTACTTTAAAATACTATTACCTAAATATCCCAAGTGAATTTTTCATGGAAGGAAGGAAGGAAAGGAGGGAGGGAAGGAGGAGGAAGGAGGGGAGAGAGAGAGAAAGGAAGGAGGGAAGGAAGGAAGAAAGAAGGAAAAGAAAGAGAGAGAGGGAGAAAGGGAGAGAGAGAAAGGGAAAGAGAAAGAAAAAGAAAGAAAGGGAAAGAAAGAAGTAATTTATAATATATAAAGTTGGATAATAGGAGACTGAATTACACAATGTTTAAACTATTTTGAGTAGTTTGGGATGCCTGGGTGGCTCAGTCGTTAGGCGTCTGCCTTCTGCTCTGGTCATGATCCTAGGGTCCTGGAATCGAACACCATGTCTGGCTCCCTGCTTGATGGGAAGCCTTCTTCTCCCTCTCCCACTCCCCCTGCTTGTGTTCCCTCTCTCACTGTGTCTCTCTCTGTCAAATAAATAAAACCTTTAAAAAAAAACAAAAACTATTTGAATATTTTTAATGACTATAATGCTATGTTGAACTCACACTGAGTTCTCAAAAATATTGAAATTAAAAATACAGTAAAGGGGTGCCTGGGTGGCTCAGTGGGTTAAAGCCTCTGCCTTCGGCTCAGGTCATGATTCCAGGGTCCTGGGATCCAGCCTGACATCAGGCTCTCTGCTCAGCAGAGAACCTGCTTCCTCCTCTCTCTCTGCCTGCCTCCCTGCCTTCTTATAATCTTTGTCTGTCAAATAAATAAATAAAATCTTTTTAAAAATACAGTAAAAAAAGTAAAAAAATACAGTAAAAAAATTAAAAATACAGAAATTGAAATTGAAAATAAGTTACAAGATATTCTGATTAAGCCAACTACCTTCTTATAATTTGTTGTCCCCACTATAGAATTATCCCTAGTGCTTGAACATTTTTATTCATTTAGCAAACATTTAATGGTCATAACTATGTGTCAGATAGTAAAACCACTTCAGAAGTAGCGGAGTCGAGCCCTCTTCTAACTTCTAACATCTTCTAACTTATTTCTATATAATTCTATTTTATTTGATGACTTTTTCTTCTATAGCATTCATTGCTTTCTTTTGAGACTGAACAATTAAGCTACTTTACAATTTCTTATAACATTCTTGGCATGGATGATAAATTATATGTAGAGGACTGAAAAAGACAATTCTTGCCTGGTAATGAAGGATATTATATTATTAGCAATTTAGTAATGTTTGTAATACCAACTCAAACTAATGATCATTTTTTATTTATTTTATTTTATTATTGTTATTTTTATTTATTTATCAGACATCACAAGTAGGCAGAGAGAGGAGGAAGCAGGCTCCCTGCGGAGCAGAAAGCCCGATGGGGCTCGATACCAGGGCCTTGGGATCATGACCTGAGCCGAAGGCAGAGGCTTTAATCCGCTGAGCCACCCAGGCGCCCCTATTATTATTATTTCTTAAGATCTTATTTATTTATTTGACAGAGAGATAGAGCCAGAGAGCACAAGTGAAAGGAATGGCAGAGGGAGAAGGAGAAGCAGCCTCTATACTGAGCAGGGAGCCCAACACAGGGCTCAATCCTAGGACCCTGGGATCATGACCTGAGTCCAAGGCAGACGCTTAACCATCTGAGCCACCCAGGCGCCCCAGTGATCATTTTTTAAATGAAGGCTAATACTCTCATCAGATGCTGGTACCAACCACATCAAAACAATTTGTTGAGCCCAGGAAAGGTCTGATTATTATTATTAAACATTTGGTTTAATTCCTAGCAGGTAATAGCCATAGGACTAAACTTTTTCCTCACACCAAAACAAGCATGGTATTTTGTTATTTATTTGTTCAAATTCTTTTGAAGTTCAAATAGCAAGTGGTCAGAGCAAGCCAGAAAATTTTAAGATATAATGAATAGAATTGGCTTTGTAATCTAAGCAATCCTCCAACAACGGTTTGACAGCTACCAGAAAAAGATAGCTATTACTTAAAGTTAGCTTTTTAAATTTTTTGAACTTAAAGATTTGAAGAATCGTCACAACTTTATTCTTAGAGGAACCTCTAAATTTATAGAAATTTTAAGTCTTATACTATCTTATGACATTTGAATAGCATAATTTAAAAAATAAAATTACTGGTTACGAAAGTAATTTTATTTTAAGAAGGACATTGACTGGAGTGCCTGGGTGGCTCAGTTAGTAAGCATCTGCCTTTGGCTGAGGTCATGATCCCAGGATGCAGGGATCAAGTGTGGGGCTCCCTGCTCAGCAGGGAGCCTGCTTCTCCCTCTCCAGCTCCCCCCTGCATGTGCTCTCTCTCTCTTTCTGTCAAATACATAAATAAAATATTTTTTAAAAAA
Source organism: Mellivora capensis (assembly GCA_004024625.1). Taxonomy (NCBI): domain Eukaryota; kingdom Metazoa; phylum Chordata; class Mammalia; order Carnivora; family Mustelidae; genus Mellivora; species Mellivora capensis. The sequence continues at coordinate 22,778 of PISX010014117.1, read as the reverse complement.
TAACATTGACAAATGAGTCAGTTCACAGGAGAGTGAATCAGGATGATGAAAGAACTGAAAACCACAGCATAAAGGCAGTAATTGAAGGAGGGGCTGTGTTTTGATTGTGCAAGAGAATAATCTGACAATCTGAGGGACCATCATTAGTAGAAGCAATAGGCTTGTTCTTTTATGCCCAGGAACCAAACTGTTTTGAAAATCATAAGAATGTAGATTTCTGTGAAACATCAGAAAAATCTCCATACATATGAATAGTCCAAAGATTGTTCAAAATACTTCATAGGTTAAGTCCCCAGCACTAATGACAGTACTCACAGAAGTAAAAGCAAAAATTTTATTTCAATGAATTACATATATTATTTACAAAATAAAGCCTGCTATCTCTAAACTCCTATAGAAGTCTATGGATCTATGATTTCATGGGAGAAATGAATGGTCCCATCAATAAGTGTCTAAAGTTCAAGAGAGGGATTTATCACTGTGGCTGAAGAGGTTAGGAATATCTTTTTGGAGAGGATGGGATTTGAGCTTGAACTTCATTCATTCATTCACTAATTCATTCAATAAATACTTCCTAAGTTTCTACTAATTGCCAGTCTCTGACAACAAAATGATATGAAATACAGAAACAGTTTCTCATGGAATGTGGGACGCAGGCATTCCAAATTACCATGCAAATATAATTATGAACTGTGAGAATAGAAGGGGAAAAAAGTACTGTGAGCCTAATCATGTATGGCAAGGGAATCTGATCTAAATTGGAAGTAAGAAAAATCATCTTAGAGGAAGTAAAGTTGAATTATTAGCAGGAGCAGATGGAGAATTTGAAGTGGCAACATCAAGAACAAATTCTTAGCCATGGTACTTGGGGTGGTGGGAAAGATATGACTAGGAGAAAACTCATGTCTGTGATTGATAAAAGTTATATATGAATCCTGTTTCAGGGAAAAGTTGGTGTCAGGTGTTGCAGACCAAGAGAAATCAGGATTTAAGCCCTCTGCATTTAGAAGTACGTACATTGAGTCAGAAGTCGATATGTGCAAAAGTATTCCAGAATCAAACCCTGTATGATTGGATTACAGTTGGTTTAATCACTATATTTTTCTTCTATGAAAATTTATTTTTCTAAATGCCAATAAAATATTGATCCCCCCTCCATAGAGTCCATTTCCTGGAAGAATCCTTGTTCTAATTATTCAAATCATTCCTGAAGGTTAGCATTCCACATCATCAACAGATAAACAAGTGAACAAGCAGTCACATGATGCAGAAAGTCAAAGAAACATGCTGGGTTGCCATTTCTAAGAGTCTTGGGAATAAAATATCCAGGAATCTAGAAGAATTTAATATTTTGTTTCTAGTTATTTTAAAAAACGTGTAAATACATATTTTTAAGAACTTGAATGCCTATACATTAATTTAAAAAATAGAATGCAATCTCATAGCTTAGATGGTACAAACATTAATAGCTTATCTAGAGGTTCCTGGCTGGCTCAGTGGGGAGAGCATATCACTCTTGATCTCAGGGTTGTGAGTTCAAGCCCCATGTTGGGTATAGAAATTACTAAAAAAAAAAAAAAAAACAAAAAACAACACCAAAAAAAAACCTTAAAAAAATAGTTTATCTAGAATATTGTTAATTTAGTAGTGCTGTAGTGTTCCAGAAATGGAAATACAAAGCAGATGAAATAGGTAATTAATGTAGCACACTGCACTTATGGCAGTGATTAGAGAAGATGGTATCATCAGAGAGTAAAACATACTGCATACTATCTTCTTAGCAGGCAAAATTTAGTATATGAACATAATTTAATTGTCTTTAAGGAATAAAATTAGGAAACATCCTTGGGTGTGTTGAAAATAGGGAAGGGTATTGGTACTCAGTTTGTTGACAACTTAAGTGCTAATATAATGTCAATAATACAATTTACACTAAAACTAATAATTTACAAAAATAAGATTTTATGGAGGAGAATAGAGAATTCTAAGATATTTAAAGCCATTGGGACACCTGGGTGACTCAGTCAGTGAAGCTTTTGGCCTTCGCTCAGGTCATGATCCTGGAGTCCTGGTGTCCAGTCCCCACATCAGGCTCCTTGCTCAGCAGAGAGAATGCTTTTCCCTCAGCTTGTAGATCCCCGTGCTTGTGCCAGAGTCCTGGAATCGAGCTCTGCATCGTGCTACCTGCTCCGCACTGGGAAGCCTGCTTCTCCCTCTCCCACACCCCCTGTTGTGTTCCCTCTCTAGCTATGTCTCTCTCTGTCAAATAAATAAAATCTTAAAAATAAAAGTATTCCTATTAACTTTTACAGATATAATATAATCAAAAGAGAAAATTTATAAGCATTTTTCTCTTTTTGGCATGTCATAAATATTACTTAAAAAGAATATTGCAGGGGATGCCTGGGTGGCTCAGACGGTTGGGCATCTGCCTTCGGCTTGGGTCATGATCTCAGGGTCCTGGAATCAAGCTCCACATTGGGCTCCTTGCTCTGTGGGGAGTCTGCTTCTCCTTCTCCCCTGCACCCTGCTTGTTCTCTCTGTTTCTCTCTCTCTCAAGCGAATAAATAAAATCTTTAAAAAGGAGGGGGACACCTGGGTGGCTCAGTCGTTAAGCATCTGCCTTCAGCTCAGGTCATGATCCCAGGGTCCTGGGATTGAACCCTGCATTGGGCTCCCTGCTCTGCAGGAAGCCTGCTTCTCCCTCTCCCACTTCCCCTGCTTATGTTCCCTCTCTATCAAATAAATAAAATCAAATAAATAAAATCTAAAAAAAGAATATTGCAAATAAAAGATGAAATTAAGATGGAATTAAAAATTTATATCAATGGACGCCTGGGTGGCTCAGTTGGTTAAGCGTCTGCCTTAACTCTGGTTTCTCTTCAGATCGTATAAATCTTTCGCCTTTTTAAGCGTCTGCCTTTGGCTCAGGCCATGAACTCATGCTCTCTCTCACTATTTCCTTCTCTCTCTCAAATAAATAAATTAATATCTTTTAAAAAGGAGGATTTTATTTGTTTATTTGAGAGAGAGAAAGAGCAGGGCAGGGAGGAACAGAGGGAGAGGGAGAAGCCCCATATGGGTCTCCCTGCTCAGCAGGGAGCCTGCTTCTCCTTCTCCCTCTACCTCTCCCCCACTCTGGTGCATGCTCTCTCTCTCTCTCTCTCTCAGATAAATAAATAAAATATTTTTAAAATAAATTTTATAATAAAAACTTTATTAATAATTTTAATGTAAATGGAATCTACCATATTTTATCTAGATTTGACTGTCAACAAATTTGTTTGATAATATCCAGGGTTGATGACTGTGTAGGAAAAAATAATGTTATACTCTGTTATTGGGACTATAAAGTATTCATTCCATTAAGACACAAGTTTATGGGATGCTTGGGTGGCTCAGTTGGTTAAGCAGCTGCCTTCGGCTCAGGTCATGATCCCAGTGCCCTGGGATCGAGTCCCACATCGGGCTCCTTGCTCGGCAGGGAGCCTGCTTCTCCCTCTGCCTCTGCCTGCCACTCTGTCTGCCTGTGCTCGCTCGCTCTCTCTGACAAATAAATAAATAAATCTTTAAAAAAAAAAAAGACACAAGTTTAAAGAAAATAAATAAATAAATAAAATAAAAATAAGACACCAGTTTAACATTATCTATTGAAACGTAAAACCTTTTGTTTGGTTCCATTCCTAGGAACTTTCCCTAAGACATATTCACACAGGACACACAGGTTTGTGAAGAAAAAGAAACTTTTCAAAATAGTAGGTAAAGTATGATTTCATTTGAGGAGAAAAGAAGAATATATGGAGAAAGTGTACATATATATACACACATATATACATACATGTTTGTACGTGCATAAAAAGTGATTGCAAGGAGACATACTACTATGTTAATCTGAGAATAGAAGTCAGAAAGCAAATGGGAATAGTGATTTTTATTTTAAATAATTTTTATATAATTTTTTCCTCTTTGAACTTTTATGAGCATCAGTTACTTTTATAATATAAAATGTTAAGGTAGAAAAACATCTATTAAAACACATGGAAAGAGGCACCTGGGTGGCTCAGTGGTTTAAGCCTCTGCCTTCGGCACAGGTCATGATCTCTGGGTCCTGGGATCGAGCCCCACATCGGGCTCTTTGCTCAGCGGGGAGCCTGCTTCCCCCTCTCTCTCTGCCTGCCTCTCTGCCTATAAATGAATAAAATCTTTTTATTTTTAAACTTTTTTTTAAAGATTTAATTAATTAATTTATTTGACAGAGACATCACAAGTAGGCAGAGAGGCAGGCAGAGAGAGAGGGGGAAGCAGGCTCCCCGCTGAGCAGAGAGCCCGATGTGGGGCTCGATGATCCCAGGACTCTAGGATCATGACCTGAGCCGAAGGCAGAGGCTTTAACCCACTGAGCCACCCAGACACCCCGAATAAAATCTTTTTAAAAAATAAATAAATAAAACACATGGAGCACATTAGGAATACAAAAAAGAAAAGTGTCTGTGTTAGTTTGACAAATCACCGAGGTAACTATTAGCTTCTTGAGCCCAAGATCTATATCCAATTTGGCTTTAAAGCTTCCAAAATACTTTGTATGATGTGTGCATATAAATAGCTATAAAACCATACAACCTATAAACACTCTTCTTTTTTCTACCTGAATTCTCTTTCCCTTCATCCGTGAGTGTTTAAATCCTACTCATGCTTCAAGGCTTGACTCAAATGCCAGTTCAGATTTAGACATAATTATCATTTATTGATTTCCAGCTCTGGATATAGCATTATGCTATGTGCATGTTTTATTTCTTCTCTTCATTGTTTAAAATCCTCGTGATAATCCTGTGGCATTGATGTGAGTCCTCCTTATTTACGTATGAAATAATAGTTCTTAGCCGTAATGGGGCTTAATCAGTGTCATAGGAAGTGGTAGAGGTGCAGAGAAACCAGGTCTCTTGAGTTCGAATTCCAGATTCATTCTCCTTACTCCTCCACGGAATTTGCACTGACTTCTCAAACAGAAAGTAGTGCTTCCCTCCCCTCAAACCCTTCTAACATGTTGTCAGTGTATCTTAAGACACCCATCAATTTCTGCTTTGTTTCAGTTTATTTCAGTTATTCATATGCACCCTTGTATCTCTATATGACAATGAGAACCTAATAGTTTCAATCCTTGAAGGGCATGAAAATCATCTGTGAACTTCTTTTTTCCAATTTTTTTTAGCGTGGTAAAATACATATGACATTAAAAATGTATCATCCTAATGATTTTAAGTGTAAAACTCAGTGATATTAAATACATTTATAATGTTATGCAAATTATCGCCATCTAGCTCCATAATTCTTTTCATCTTGTAAAACTAACACTCTACCCATTAAAAAATAACATTCTATTCTCCCCTCCTCCCAGCCCTTGGCAACCACCATTCTATTTTCTGTTTCTATTATATTGACTACTCTAACCACCTCATATAAGTGGAATCATGAAGTATTTGTTTTTTTTGCAGCTGGCTTATTTGACATGCATAATATCCTCATGGTTCATTCATGTCATAAAATATATGAAATTTTTCTTCCTTTTTAAGGCCAAATAATATTCCATTGTAGTATATTCCACATTTAGCTTATCAGTTGACATTCACATTGCTTCAGTGTTTTAGTAATTGGGAATAATGGACGCCTGGTATACCAATATCTCTTCAAGAACCTGTTTTCAGGGGTGTCTGAGTGGCTTAGTCATTAAGCATCTGCCTTTGGCTCAGGTGATGATCCCAGAGTCCTAGGATCCAGCCTCGCATCCAACTTCCTGCTCAGCAGAAAGCCTGCTTCTCCCTCTCCCACTCCCCCTGCCTGTGTTCCCTCTTTCGCTGTCTCTCTCTCTCTCTCTCTATGTCAAATAAACACATAAATCTTTAAAAAAAAAACTGTTTTCAATTTTGGGGGGGTATATACTCAAAAGTAGAATTGCTAGATCATGTGGTAATTCTATTTTTACTTTTTTTGAGGAACTACCATACTGTTAGCCACAGGAACTATATTATTTTACATTCTCAACAACAGTGCACAAGGGTTCCAATTTCTCTACATCCTCACCAACATTTGTTGTCTTCTGTCTTTCTTAATTATCCAGTTTTTTTAGTTATTTTTAAAGATTTTATTTATTTATTTGAGAGAGACAGAGATACCCACAGAGAGAATGAGCCAGGAGGAGAGGGAGAAGAAGGCTCCTTACTGAGTAGGGAGCCCAACTGGGGCTGGATCCCAGGACCCTGGGATCATGACCTGAGCCCAAGACAGACAATGAACTGAGCCACCCAGGCACCCTATTTTCTGTCTTTTGATAGTAGCCATTGTAATGGGTGTGAACTGGTATCTCATTGTAGTTTTGATTTGCATTTCCCTGAAAATTGGTAAGACTGAGCATCTTTTCATGTGCTTATCGCCATTTGTGTATCTTCTTTGGAAAAATATCTATTTAAGTTCTTTTTTTTTTTTTTTTTTTTTTTTTTTTTTTTTTTTTTTTTAATTTATTTATTTGTCAGAGAGAGAGGGAGAGAGAGAGAGTGAGCACAGGGAGACAGAGTGGCAGGCAGAGGCAGAGGGAGAAGCAGGCTCCCCACCGAGGAAGGAGCCCGATGTGGGACTCGATCCCAGGACGCTGGGATCATGACCTGAGCCGAAGGCAGCTGCTTAACCAACTGAGCCACCCAGGTGTCCCTCTATTTAAGTTCTTTACCCATTTTTGAATCAGGTTGTTTGGTGTTTGTTACTGAGTTTTAGAAATTCTTTATGTAGTATAGATATTACTCCTTTATTAGATACATGATTTGCAAATATTTTCTCCCATTCTTTTGGTTGCCTTTTACTGTTGAAATTGTCTTTTGATACAGAAAGTGTTTAAATTTTTATGAAGTCCAATTTGCCTGTCTTCTTCTGTTACCTATGCCTTTGTTGTTATAACCAAGAAATCACTTCTAAACCAAATGTCATGAAGATTTGTCCTTGGTTTTATTGCAAGAGTTCTATAAGTGTACGTCTTACATTTAAGTCCTTGATTCATTTTGAGTTACCCTTTGCATATGGTGTTAGGAAAGGATCCAACTTCATTCTCTTGCATGTGGATACACAGTTTTCCAAGCACCATTTATTACAAAGATTGTCCTTTTCCCATTGAATAGTCTTGGCACTATTGTCAAAAATCATTTGACCAAATATGTGAAGGTTTATTTTCTGGGCTGTCAGTTCTATTTCACTGGTCTATATGTCTGTCTTTATGCCAGTGCTACACTGTTTTGATTACTAGAGCTTTGTAGTAAATTTTGGAATCAAGGAATGTGAGTCCTTCAGCTTTGTTTCAAGATTATTTTAGCTGTTCAGCGTCCTTTATGATTTCATATGATTTTTAGGATGAGTTTTTCTATATCTGAAAAATTGGGATTTTAATAGGGATTTATTTAATTTGTAGATCACTTTGGATAGAATTGACATCTTTTTTTTAAGATTTATTTATTTGAGAGAGAGAGAGAGAGAAAGAATGTGTGCTCGCACACGCACACACATGCACACACAAGTTGGCGGTGTGGCAGAGGGATGGAATCCTCAAGCAATCTCCCTGCTGAGCGCCAGAGGTGGGGTTCGATCTCACAGCCCATGAGATCATGACCTGACCCCAAACCCAAGGCTTTGACTCTCAAACAACTATCCATCCATGAACATCCATGAACGTACATCCATGTACGTGGGATATATTTCCATTTATTTATATCTTCCTTAATTTTTTTCCCTAATGTTTTGCAGTTTTTATTGTACAAGTTTTTCATTTCACTGATTAACTTAGTTTATAAGTATTTTATTCTTTTTGATGCTATTGTAAACAGAATTGTTTTCAGGATTTCCTTTTCAGATTGTTTATTGTTAGTGTATAGAAATGCAACTGATTTTTGCAGGTTGACTTTGTATGCTGCTATTTTGCCAACTTCATTTCCTAAGTCTAACTAACAATTACTAATAACAAAAACTAATTCTTTTTGTGGAATCTTTAGAATTTTCTACGTGAAAGTTCATGTCATCTATGATGAGATTTAAGGCATACTACCCCAAATATGGCACTTTGGCATATTGAGTATTTCAAGGTAAAGGAGGTTGACAGAATGGCAGAAATAGGAAGGTTATTCTGACCTTCTCATCTTTCTCCCCTGAAACAGCTCATAGAACTCTCATGTGAAAGATGTCCTTCCTTACCTAGAGGAAAGGAGCACCCTTATTTTCAGAGATAAAAAGATGCTAAGAAGGATCTGAACAAGCAGACCATAACAAGTTTCCCTCAGTTTATTATACTTACTTCATACTCTCTGACCTACCTTATATCTTCAAGGCTGTCCACACTTTTTAGCAGAAAAATACTCAGGTTTAACTGTTTGAGTCTTCTTATGAAACTCTCATGTTACATAAGACTTAAATAAATTTGTATGCTTTTCTCCCCTTAATCTTCGTCCTTTTAATTTTCAGATGCCGCTAGGGACCCTAGGAGGACCAAAGGAAATCTTTTTCTCCCCTGTATCTGCAGATAGGGATAATTGTACTTCTTCCTTTCTAGTTTGGATACTTTTTATTGCTTTCTCTTGCCCATTTGTTCTGGTTAGACCTTCCAGTGCTATGTTGAATGGAAATCGCAAAGTAGGCATCCTTGCCTTATTCCTGATCTTAGAGGAAAAACTTTCAGTCTTTCACCATTGAGTATGATGTTTACTGTGGGTTTTTCATATATGACTTTTATTATGTTGAGGTAGTTTCCTTCTATTCCTAGTTTATTGATTGTTTTTATCATAAAAAAGTGTTGAATTTTATCAGATGCTTTTGGTGCATCAATTGAGATAATCATGTATATTGTTTTGTTTTTTAAAATGTTGAACTATCTTTGAATTCCAGGAATAACTCCCCCTGGGTCATGGTGTGTAATACTTTTTAATATGCTGCTAAATTTAGTTTTCTATAATTTTGTTGAGGATTTTTGCATCAATGTTCATAAGGGATACTGGGCTATAGTTTTCTTTACTTATAGTGCCTTTGCCTGACTTTGGTATCAACATACTTGTGAACTTTTAAAAAATGTTCATACCGTGCTTGCTTCGGCAGCACATATACTAAAAAATGTTCATACCATCAACTGATGGAATTGGAATTTCTGCAGTCAATGCCTGATTAACCAAATATTTAAAAACCTACAGAGGTCATTTTGGTTCACACCAAGGGTTGAGGACTGTTCAGCTTATCCACACCTGATTCACCTTTGAGTGTTCATAGTGCCTCATGTGAAAACCAGATGTCCAATAAGTATTTGTCAAAGTACAAATAATCATTCATGATTTTTGTAAATCCAAATGTAAATCAGAGCTACCTTTACAGGAAGAAAAGTCAGAGAGGTTGGGTGATGATGGGGGGAACACTATAAGGATCAGCTGGGCACAAGCTCAAAGGAAGTAGTGTGCTGTGTGGATAACAGGTAAAACAATTGGGGCACAAACGTATGCTGAAACACACCTCAGATGTTAACATAAAAACAGCCGGAAGGAGTGAGGAGAACAGGCTTTTTAGGTCATTCCCTCAGGTTATACACTGCCTTTAATGATGGCTCTGCTCTTTCTTTTCCTTTGAAAAGCAACCTTATTTTATCCATGTCACACTTGAATAAAAATGATTGTGCTATAGTGGAAATATTAAAAGAGTTTGCCTTGGCTCCCCCCAAATTCCCTTGAATTTATGAGATAGCAAAAGAGGACTGGCTAGTGCTGGAAGTGCTTTGAAAAAGGATGCATTTATCTGGGATGGGGAAAAGGACTTAAGGGGACTACAGCAGGAATGTGGTCAAACAGGACTGACTACCTATGCCTCGTAAAATATACTGTTCCTTACCTGAGGAATTGCCTATTAAGGGAAACTATTTTTGTTAATATATCTGCCTGTTAGCCAGATACTTTTACAGTAAAAACAACAACAAAAAATCTGTGTCGTATTATATTAACTATCAGTATAAGAATTTACAGATCTTGTCATTTGTTGTAATTAGCTTTGACCAGAAATGGGCTGCTATTATTATACAGGAATGATATAGAGTTGTTTTTCATAGTGTTCACAATAATAGTCATTAATAAATATCTTTATGTACATAATCTGCTATATGATAAGGATATGTCATAAAATATAATCCCTGCTCCTTTTTTATTTTTGAAGATCTTATTTATTTATGTGAGAGAGAGAGAGAGCATGAGGGGGAGAAGGTCAGAGGGAGAAGCAGACTCCCTGCTGTGCAGGGAGCCCAATGTGGGACTCGGTCCTGGGGCTCCAGGATCATGACCTGAGCTGAAGGCAATTGCTTAACCAACTGAGCCACCCAGGTACCCTATACTCCTTACTCTTAATGGGCTTCCAGACCCATGAGGGAGACATAACAGTGACATAAAAATTAAATACCCAAACACTCAAAATAAAATGTAAGTAAAACAAGTTCTGTATTAAATGAAATAAATTCACCATTATTCCTATATGAGTTCAGATGGTCTGTGCCCTTAAGTTAAGGAGTTTGTAAGGAAACCAGAGAGGTAAATAGATAATTTCAGCACAACATAATAAAGTATGTGCAAGGTACTAAGGGCACACAAAGTTGGAGTATTTAGTCCCATCTGGTGTTCAGAGAATGCTTGCAGAAAATGTTGCTTGAGTGGATCTGGGAGGATGGATATGAGGTTGATGGGTGAGCAAACATGGGCAGGGCTTTGCATCCCGTAGAAACAGCACAAGCAAGAGCCCATAAGTGGGAAAAAGCATGCCATGGTGAAGGAACATGCAGAATTATTACAGTGTCAAGTGCATGATTGGGTGATTTATGGGGAATAAGTCTGGTCAGGTTATTGAGGGCCTGTGAGCCCTGTTAATAAAGAGTTTGGACTTAGGCTCTAGGCAATGGGAGCTATTAAAAGCATTTAAACAGGGGAGTGACATGATTAGATTTAATGTTTTCAAGTGTCCAATTCTAGGTGTAGTGTGGTAGAAGGATTAAAAGAAGTAAGAGAAATAAGACCAGAGGCAGGCTGATCACTTAAGATTATGATGCTATAATTTAAGCAAAATATCAGTAAGGACCATAATTGGAAGGCAATGAGCAAAACGGGACATATTTGGGAGATTTCAAGGAGAGAAAACAACAAGTACTTTGTTATTGACCAGATGTATAGGAAGGAGAACACAAAGTCTAGAATAAGTCCCTTGTTTCTTATTTGGATGGTGGTCACAAGAACTGAGATTAAGAAAACTAGAGCAGAAAATAATCCCATCTGATTTAAGAAGGGGAAGGAGAAAGAGTAGAAGCCAGAGGGGGATGAAAGTTTGAGGGAAGTGTTTTGTTTATATGCTTTGTTTTGTTTTGCTTTGTCTTGTATTGGTGTGTGAATAACTTGATCATGCTCCTGCACTGAGGCCCAAGGATGAGTGAGTTGAGAGGAAGAAATTGGAGATGAAGAGAGAGCGTGTCTGATGAAATAAGGTCCTGGGGGAAACAACAGAGGAGAATCAGGAGCAAAGGTGGATGAGTGAGTCTGAAAGAGTAGAATGATTATCTCATCCTCTAAGATTTGTGGGAAGGTTGTAGCCATGGTGAAAAATAGTCACATTTTTAGGAATGGGAGAGATCAGTTATCTGTTGCTTAATGACCTTGATTTTTCTCTATGAAATGGAAGCCAGTTAGTCTGTTAAGAGTCAAAGTCCTGTGCTTGAGTAGATTGAGTGGAATTGTGAAGGAACCATTGCTGAGTGGAGTGGGATACAGGGCTTTCAAAGGATTGTTGAGGGGTTTGAGGATTCAGCTGAAATTAGACATCATAAATTTGCAATGGTGATGATCTGTAGTTGCCTAATTTTTCCTCCCTAGCAGGACTCGTGAGTTCTAGAGATAATAAGTTATTGGGCTAGGTGGGAGAGAGGAGACTCGTGGTACAAAGAAGTGGGGAGGATGTTGGAGAGAGTGGTTTAAATAATCAACCCGTGCTGGTTTAAGTTAAGGAGGTAGAAAAGATAGGCAATTTGATAGGCTGAATCATGGGCCTCAAAGATATCCTAATCCACAAAACCTGTGAATGTTCCCTTACAGGACAAAAGGGACTTTATGAATGAGATTACATTAAGGACTTTAAGATGGGGGGATTAGGCACCTGACTGGTTCAGTCAGTAGAGCATGCAGCCCTTGATCTTAGGGTCATGAGTTCAAGCCCTACATTAGGCATGGAACTTACTTAAAAAATAAAGAGAGAGAGATTATTCTGGTTATCTTGGTGGGCCCTCCATATCACAAGTGTCCTTACAAGAGGGAGGCAGAGGGAGATTTTACTCTTGGATAGAGAGGGAGAAGGCCTCTTGACAATGGAGAAGGCCATTTGACAACAACAGAAGCAGAGCACTGAGTGAAGCACTTTGGAGATGGAAAAAGGGGCCACAAGCCAAGGAATATAGGTGTCACTAAAAGCTGAAAAAGACAAGTTAATAGATTCCCCTTCAGCCTCCAGAAAGAATACACCTTCCTGACAACTGGATCCTAGCCCAGTGAAATGGGTTTTTCACTTTGACTTCCAGAATTGTAACAGAACAAATTTGTGTTCTTTTAAGCTGCTCTGTTGGTGGTAATTTGTTACAGCAGCAATTGGAAAGTAACATAAGGAGTGAAAGAAGACTTGTCAGAAAATCTGGACCTTGGAAGAATGGTAGGATATGTATAAACAAAGATGAGGAGATCAGAAAATGGGCGATGAAAAATGCAGATAGGCAGCAGATGACAATGTCCACAGCATACTCGGGAACCAGGAAACCTGCTTTCAAGAACACAAGATAGTGCTGGGAAACGAAGCTGGATTGGTAGGGAGTGCCAAAATGCTGAGGGCCTGGATAGCCTCCTTAATGATTAAGGCTGTGTCCCGCTTCAGGCTTTGGGGAGGAGCTAAAGGAAGACGAATTTAAAATTAATTTATAAGGAGCGCCTGGGTGGCTCAGTCATTAAGCGTCTGCCTTCAGCTCAGGTAATGATCCCAGGGTCCTGGGATCCAGCCCCGAGTCGGGGTCCCCGCTTAGCAGGAAGCCTGCTTCTCCCTCTCCCACTCCCCCTGCTTGTGTTCCCTCTCTCACTGTCTCTCTCTCTGTCAAATTAATAAATGAAATCTTTTTTTAAAAATTGATTTATAAGATTTGGAACAGATAAACACTTCAAATACAAAGACTAGTTAAGTTTCCAATGATCTTTGACTAGGATAGTGGCACTGTGCCTCTTTCAAGTTTCTTCTCCATAGAAACAGAAGGAATAAGAGATAGATGATAGATAGATAGATAGATAGATAGATGAGATAGAGAACTATCTATATACCAATCAATCTATCACCTATGTACCTACAGCGAAAGAGACAACAGAGATTTATTTCAGGGAATTGGCTCAGATGCTTGCCAGGGCTGACAAGTTTGAAGTTGGTACTGCATGCTGGAGACTCAGAACTTAAGAAACTGACCCTGCAGTCTTGAGGGAGAATTACTTCCTCTCTGGGAAACTTAAGTTTTTGCTCTAACAGTCTTCTGTGGAGACCCAGTTGGAACCCCAGAGTTGGTATAAAGGTGATCATGAGCTGAAGATATTTGAGATTCAACAGATAGAGAAAAAGGCTTTCTCAGAGTTCCCCTTATCTGACTAAGAACAGCAACTTCCGGGAAAATGAAGCTGCCATAAATTCCTCTTCAGGACAGATCTATTCCCAGAAGGGAGAAAGTAAATAAAAACTTACCCCAAATCTCTTGTACAAGGGAGGTTTTCTATGGCCCTGAAGGAGACAGAGACTACTCGTACCTGTAGAGACAAACATTATCACAAACTTTCTTATCTGCTGTTTATTCTCCTGAAAACTCATTTATCTTTCCAAAAGTCTTTGGTTTCCCATAAATGCCTTTCTCCCCAACTCCTTCATTCATTAAGATGGTATATAAGCTCCAAATTCTAACCACTTATCACTGGGGTCTCCCGCTATACACACAGTGTGTGGGTAAACAAACTCCATTTCCCCCCCACCTGTTAATCTGTTCTTTGTCAGTTTAATTTGAAGGTCCTGTGCACTTGACTTCAGACGGTAGGGAAAAATTTTTCCTCTGCTATACCTTAAACTAATTGGATGAAGTCTACCCACATTATCAAAGATAATCTTCTTAAAGTCTACCGATTATAGATGCTAACCACATCTATGAAATATCTTCACAGCAACACAGATTGTTTGATTAAATAACTGCATACTATAGCCTAGCCCAGGTCACACATAAAACTAAACATCACACCAGAGAAAGAAAGGATGGATAATGTAAGGAAAAAAAATTAAGGAAATATTAGCAGGATTTGGTGGTTGGCTGGGGTATGGGGAAAAGCGAAAAGGACGTCCAAAGTTTTAGGCTTGGAGTCAACGATTTGCAACTACCCATATCACATCTGTCCTACCCTTAACAATGGCACACAAGTTTCCAAGGACTCGATGGGGTTCAGGATGCAGTGCAGGGCAATGTAACAGAGGTCTGCATAGCGATGAACAATGGCCTTGGCCCTATAGGTGTGATGCTTTAGGTAAAAGTAATCCCAATGGAAATATTAACCTGACTGTTATAGAAAAAGCAGTCTGTTACCTAAGAATTGAATAATCAGTCAGAAGGAAGAAGAAAAAAAGAGCAAGAAATGATGTGAAAAGATTTTCTGAAATGTGAAAAAAACTGTCACTTTCCCCTGGGCATTGACATGCTGACTGGTAAATGCACTTGCTTCAGTCCATTGAAATTTAAACAATTGGTGTAACCTTGAGCACAGGTTTATGAGCTTTCTACATTCGACATAAGATTTATTTATCTGGGTTGGTGTTTTCCTGAGTTTCATTTCTATTTTTAGGTTTGGGTTTCTTTCCCAGTGACACATGGGTACTCCTTGTAAATTATAAGCTTGGCGTTTTGGCAACTGTAATAAAGAAAACCTGAAGTATGAAGATTAAAAATCCTGCCTGGCCAGGTTTTCAAGTGAGCCTTGGATGCACTTCACTTACTCTGTTAGACCGGTAACTTGTTGCCAACAGAAACTTAAAGAAGCACTTTCTGCAATTAATATGTTAAGTATCGTTAATGGCTTTGTTTTCTCCAGACAAGCTAACAGCACAGGCCTCAGTCTATAGTCTTGATAAACTGGTTCTGAGAAATGAAAAGCATAGGAGCTCCCGAAAGAGAATACAACCAAGCAGTGAATCTAGCTGCAAAACGCTTTGCCTTCCAAGGTGAATTAAAACCTTGAACTTAGAAGCCAATATGACAGACTTGATTTAATGTGTTGGAAATGATCAGTGACACAAGCTTCATGCCTCCAGTCCAAATTCTTACTATGCCAGCTTTCTACAGCCCCAAGGACACCAAGCCTACCCCACCCCCCACACCCCCTCCACTACATGTACAACTCCTCGGTTCTCCAGAATCATGCTTCATTCACTCTGGAGAAACGTTTTCAACACCTTGCCTGATTCCTCATTTCCTCGGGGATATCTAAATTGCACCTGCAGGGATGCCTGGGTGGCTCAGTTGGTTATGCGGCTGCCTTCGGCTCAGGTCATGATCCCAGCGTCCTGGGATCCAGTCCCACATCAGGCTCCTTGCTCAGCAGGGAGCCTGCTTCTCCCTCTGCCTCTGCCTGCCACTCTATCTGCCTGTGCTCTCTCCCTCTCTCTCTGACAAATAAATAAATTTTAAAAATAAATAAATAAATAAATTGCACCTGCAGACCAATGGCTAAGCTAGGGGCCAAGGAGGGAGGGCATTAACGTTTGATATGGGTCCCTGCGATGGAAGGCTCCATGCACCTTTTATCTACACTATCTGTTTTATCTGCTTTATCTCTTTACTTATCCCTGTGAGCTAAGCATTATTATTATCATACCCATCTTATCAGTGAGCAAAATGAACTTGAGAGAAATGAAATCTCACAGCTAATAAGTAATGGAAATGGGATTGTACCCTGATCGTTTTGATTCCAAATATTGATTCTTTGATCGAGCTGCATTACAAACTGTCATTTTGCCTACTTAGTTTATCAGGATAATTTCCTGAGAAAGGGCTGCCTCTTCTCCGTTTATCTATCAGTAAGTGTATTTGGAGTAGTCCTACAGCTTACCTACCCAGGAGACATTCCCCTAAACATCTGTTTACTTGGTACAAACAAGGAAGAATCAATTTAGGCCCCTGAACTGTTTTTACTGCTTCAAAGGACATGGTCCATCTTCTGTTTGAATCTTCTTAGTGTGATAGAAGAGAAAGGGGCTATTCAGCAAGCGGGGCACTGCAGCTGGGGGACACAGGAGCCACGCGGCCGTCACCTTCTGTAGGAGGCCGAGTCACTGGCTCACAAGGTCCTGAGCTCTGAGATGATAGAATGAGCCGCCAGTTCTCTTCCAACACAACCACGAATACATCATACAGTAAAGTGGCAGTACCATTTTCACTTTCTTTCTTTTTTTTTTTAATGTTTTATTTGTTTGAGAGAGAGAGAGAGATCATAAGCAGGGGGAGGAGGAGAGGCAGAGGGAGAGGGACAAGCAGACTCCCTGCTGAGGGGGGACCCCCCCATGCAGGGCTCAGATCCCAGAACCCTGAGCTCATGACCTGAGCCGAAGCCAGATGCCTAACCACCTAGGTGCTTCAGCAGTACCATTTTTCTTTTTCTTTTTTTAAAGATTTTATTTATTTATTTGAAACACACAGAGCGAGAGAGAGAGAGAGAGAGAGAGAGATCACAAGTAGGCAGAGAGGCGGGCAGAGGGGGAGGGGGAAGCAGGATCCCCACTGAGCAGAGAGCCTGATTTGGGTTCTATCCCAAGACCCTGAGATCATGACCTGAGCCGAAGGCAGAGAGGCTTAACCCACTGAGCCAGCCAGGTGCCCCAGCAGTTCCATTTTCAAGGGGATTTCATATTCACGATCTCATCCCAACTCCAAACACCATTCTCAGAAAATTAAGTTGCAGAAAATTCTTATTCTACCCTCCAGTCTGTGTGCTGGAACTAGAAGAGGAATAACATACGCCTGTTCCTGGTTAATTACAGTTAATAAATGCATGATTTCAGTCTGATTGTCCACAGGAAACGGGTTGTTTCTCAATCTCATTGGACTTGTGAGGACATGAGCTGAATTATGTGAAATTACAATTAATCTATGAAAAATGCCCAAATGATGAATTCTGGGCCCTTGAGAGTGACTTTCAGAGCTGGACTTTATTTTTTTTTTCTTTTAATATTTACTTAAGTAATCTCTACATCTTACATGGCGCTTGAACTCATGACCCCGAGATCAAGAGTTGTGTTGCTTCTTCCGACTGAGCCAGCCAGGTGCCCCTGGAGCCGAACTTTGTATTTGTGCTTCTTTGCTTCCACTCTCACTCCCTATTCCTGTTCCTAGGCCTCAGGGCTGAGGAATGTGGTCAGAACATCTGTAATTATCTCATCTTCTACATCAATCTCAAGGTCCATGAAACTACATACGCAAAGCTCCAACTAGAGCTTTTCTTAAAACTTTGGATATAGACTACCTAAGATATGTCATTCATTAACCATGAAACCTTGTGAATCACTTAACATCTCCTGGTGTCTGTTTCTTCATTTCTAAACCAAGGTAACAAGGGGCACCTGGGCGGTGCGGTCGGTTGAGCATCCAACTCTTGGTTTCAGCTCAGGTCATGATCTTAGAGTCCTCATCTCAGGGTCATGAGATCAGACCTGCATCCAGCTCTGTGCTCAGGGGAGAGTTGGCTTGGGGTTCTCTCTCCCTCTCCATCTGCTCCCCCACTCATGCTCTCTTTCTATCTCTCTCTCAAATAAAAAAATAAATGTAGATAACAAAACCTACCTTACAGAACTCTTAGGAAGATTAAATGAGGTAAAAACTGTGAACTTAAGATGCATATTAAAGGTAACTCTTATATTTTAATTATTATTATTTCTTACTAAATGATACTTTGGGGCAAGGATAAATTTTACGAGGTCACTCCGATCATGCCACTTAGGCAATTGCCTATGGAATAGAGTTGGTACATTGGGATAGAAGATTTCTCATCTGTATAGTGCCTAAGAAAGATGGATATATTTTCCAAAGAGCTAAACTGTGAAATCAAAATGCAGTGGAATGAACCCAAAGATATGCTGCCCTCCATAAAGATCCTGGCTCACAGTTTATTTATTTATTTTTAAAGATTTTATTTATTTATTTGACAGAAAGAAATCACAAGTAGGCAGAGAGGCAGGCAGAGTGGAGGAAGTAGGCTCCCTGCCCAGCAGGGAGCCCAATGTGGGGCTCGATCCCAGGACCCCGGGATCATGACCAGAGCTGAAGGCAGAGGCTTTAACCCACTGAGCCACCCAGGTGCCCCCTGGCTCACAGTTTAAATGAAGAAAATGAAAAATGTTAATGTTAGTGAAGCTTTCTGAAGTCAAGCTGAAGGAGTCAGTGAGGAGAGAAGTTTGTGGATCAGCAACCTGTGGATCAGTCCTCTTCAGTCTCTCGTATCTTTTTTTTTTTTAAGATTTTATTTATTTATTTGACAGACAGAGATCACAAGTAGGCAGAGAAGCAGGCAGAGAGAGAGAGGGGGAAGCAGGCTTCCCGCAGAGCAGAGAGCCCGATGCGGGGCTCGATCCCAGGACTCTGGGATCAAGACCTGAGCCAAAGGCAGAAGCTTTAACCCACTGAGCCAGGCAGGTGCCCCAGTCTCTTGTATCTTTATCCCCTTGCTCAGTTGGAATTATTCCCATTTGCATTCATACATATGGCTGTATCTCCCATCTTTAAATCCTGCCCTTCTCGACCTCACATTTCCTTTGGAGTTACTGTCCCATTGCTCTGCTCCCCATAGTAAATACAGATTTTCCTTTTAAGATCTTATTCATTTACCTGAGAGAGAGAGAAAGTGATAAGTGGGAAGGAGGGGAGCAGACGGAGAGGGAGAAACAGACCCCCGCTGAGCAGGGAGCTTGATTTAGGAGTCAGTCCCTGGTCCCTGAGATCATGACCTGAGCCAAAGGCAGACACCCAACCAACTGAGCCACCCAGGTGCCCTGTAAATATAGATTTTGAAAGCCTTGTGGGCCCATCCTGACTCTAATGCCCACCTCCTATTCACCCTTCAACCCATCCAGTCTAGCTGATGCCCTCAAGGTCCCACTGGGGAAACTCTTGATGAGGTCTTCAGTAGCCCTTCTGTTTGCTAAGTCCAGTAAACATTTCCATCCTCATCCTACTAGACTTCTTAGTCACTGATAGATGTGATGGGTGGCTCCTTCTAACACTGTCTTTTTGGACTCTGTGACACTGCACTCTTGTTTTTTCTGTCACTGCCTGGTAGTACATTTTCAGTTTCCACTGTTAACGCATTGACTTGTAACCAACAATGAAGTATAACGAGTTCCTCCGATCTCAGCCCCCACGTCCCTTTCTTAGGCAGTCTCACCTGTTCCTATTGTTTTTTTCAGGTGGTTCACAGATTTGTATCACCAGCTCAGATCTTTCATAGAGCATAGGAGACTCACATATCCAACTGGTATTTAATATCTCCACTTGGAAGTGCTACAGGCATCTTCTACCTAACATGTTAAAACCAAAATCACTCTTTGATCTTCCTTGCCCTTCTCCTTGCAACATTCTTCTTCATTATTTCTCAATTCAGTTAATGGCAGTCCCAACTGCCAGAAGCTCAAGCCAGTAACCTGAAAGTCATTCTTGATGGCTCCCTCTCCATCACCTACTTTACCCATACCAGGCCTGGCACCATCAGCGATACCTCCCACATGTAGCTCAAATCCAGACTTCTCTGCCACCACCTAGTCCAAGCTCCATCTTCTCTCCTCTGAACTATTATAAATCACCTCCTAACTGGTCTCTCTTTTCTCTCTTCTCCTGATTCAGTTAATTCTTTTTCTTCTTGAGGTAATTTGGAACCTTAATTAAAGTCTTAAAAAAATCATTCAGTGGCTTTGTGTTATGGAAAGATCTGTAGTGGCAGTTAGGACACAATCTGGAATCCTCACATAGGGCCATTGTCTATCTGTCTGGGCTCTTTTCAAGCCTCTCTCTTCCCTCCCTTACTGCCCTGCCTCACCTTCCTTTCTAGTCAAGCTCTTTCTAGCCATAGGACCTTGGCATACACTATTTCCCTTGCATGGAATTCTTTTTCCTTCTCTCTCCATGACTTTGATTTATCCCCCATACATTCGTTGAGTGACTAATTTCTACTCACCTGCAAATCTCAATGTTCCCTCCTCAGAGAGGCCTTTCTAAATCTTCTGATCTGAAGTAGATTTCTGGGGGCGTCTGGCTGGCTCAGTCAGTAGAGCATGCAACTCTCGATCTCAGGGTTGTGAGTTTGAGCCCCATGTTGGGTGTAGAGGTTACTTAAAAATAAAATCTTGGGGCGCCGGGGTGGCTCAGTGGGTTAAGCCTCTGCCTTCGGCCCAGGTCATGATCTCGGGGTCCTCGGATCGAGCCCCACATTGGGCTCTCTGCATAGCGAGGAGCCTGCTTCCCCCCTCTCCCTCTGCCTCCCTCTCTGCCTACTTGTGATCTCTCTCTGTCAAGTAAATAAATAAAATCTTAAAAAATAAATCTTTAAAAAAAAGTAGGGCTCTCATAATTTCTTCTCATAACTTTCCTTCATAACACTTACTATAATTTGTAATTATATATTTACTAGTATATTTATCTGTTGACTATCTTTCCCCCCATGGACTGAAAGCTCCATGGGAGCAGAAACCGCGGGTCTTCAGTGTACCACTGTAGACCCATCCTTACCAGCGTGCCTGAGATGTAATAGGCCCTTAATAAATATTTGTTGAATGATGAATAAATTAATATCCTCCTGACAGGCATGTTACACTGTGAAAACAGACATCAGAGTCTGATATCAGTAAATATTTACATCATACAGCTTGTGTAGATTCCCCCCTGCTAGGATTCTAGACTCGCCAACCAGTCTTTTGGTAGTCCTTCTCATTTCTAATTCAAATATCTTGGGGTCCCATGGGGGCATAATGAAGTCCAGTTGAGCTTTAACACCAAAATTCCTGATTTGGTGGCTCCCCTGTAGAGGCACACACCTCAGCCCCCCAAAGTGCCACCAAGTATTTCTCAGAATCTACCTCTCTTTTCCACTCAGTCCCTCTAGTCCTCTGGGAAGACATCATCCTCCTTGGGGGTTCTCCTCAAGAGGTTCCCACACAGTAAAACCCTCAAGGGTCACCTTAATAATGCTCTTTCTCTTTTGTTTGTGCTATGCTGCATGTATCTCCTAGGACTCCTTTCCTTCCAAGTCACAGAACCGAACTCAAACTAGTCCGAGCACAAAGGGGGCCTTATCCGTTCTGTGAGCCTGGAAGAGCTGGAGCTGATTGAAGGGGAGAGCTGGAAGCGGGAACCCCTAAGCTATCTGGCTCTGGCTCTCTGCCTTTCATCTCAGCTCCTCTCTTGCTGGCTTCATTTCCTCTTTATGCAGACAAGTTCTCTCTATGGATTTGGGGAAATAGCTGTAGCAGGTGCAGGGTTCTGTGCCCAGGCCCCTCATTCCAGAGAGGGAGCGCTTTCCCCTATTAGCTCTCTTTAGCTATTAGCTCTCCTTAGAAATATCTGAGGGAAGGGTATTAGTTGACCAGCCATATGCCCTGCTTGAGTGACATCGAAGTCCTGGGTTTGGAGTGCGGGGGAATACTCTCCCATAGGAGGAAAAGAATAAAGAGCACTACCAGAAAAGGGATAAAAGTGTGTGAGGTGACATTAGAATGTCTACTACATTATGTTTCATGTGCAGCATTGAGGCTGCCTGTTGTGGGTTGAATTGAAAAAGATATGTTGGGGGGGTGGTCGCCTGGGTGGCTCAGGCATTGGGCATCTGCCTTCAGCTCAGGTCATGATCCCAGGGTCCTGGGATCAAGCCCCACATTGGGCTCCCTGCTTGGTGGGACGCCTACTTCTCCCTCTCCCACTCCCCTTGCTTGTGTTCCCTCTCCCGCTGTGTCTCTTTCTGTCAAATAAATAAAATCTTTTTAAAAAAAAGAAAAAAGAAAAAAAGGAAAGGAAAATATTATTTGTGCTACTTGCTAAACAACAGTAAGGCAGATTTCATTTAAGAGTACTATGCCAATAGCTGTAGAGACCACTGCAGTGGGATTGTTGGGGGAGAGAGGTTAAGCTGGACGTCAAACACACAATAAGGGAAATTGAGAATGTATAGCCAGGCAGCAGAGCAGGGTGGGAGTCAGGAGATGGCAAATTACTCAGAGGGAACATCAGAGGTAAAGAGGGATATTTTTGCCAGGCTCACTAAGGAGATTCTTGCCGCAGGCAGGCCGGGGTGAGCAGACATCACCTTGGGGGTGGTGGAGGATGACGGACCCAGTCAGACATGGAGGATGGGGGACTGTGGCTAAAACTGGGTGATGCGCAGAAGTACCCAGGACTCGGAACGTCGTGGCCTCGTTGAGAGGAGAGTTCAGAGCCTGACTGGAGGTGGTCGGGGGAGGACACCGCGCTAAGGAGATTGAGGAGAGCGACACATCTGTAAGCCGAGGGACGCCAAGGATTGCCAGTTGTCTGCAGCAGCGAGGATGGAGGCACGGACCAGATTGTTCCCCCGCGCCCCGGGAAGGAACCCACCTCGCCGAGGCCTTGAGTTGGAAGTTTTGGCCTCCAGATTCACGAGAGAATAACTTTCTGTTAC